>NW_023608345.1:0-29593 GCF_013339725.1 Rhipicephalus microplus | reverse complement strand
ATGATGAGAATGCGAGTGCAGCGCCCATCCTTGTATTCTCAACATTTTGTGTCCTGTGTTTTTTGCGTCATTCATTAAAGGGCCACTCACCAGGCCCCATACCGAATTTTAGTTAGACAGTGCAAGTAATTGGGTGTCCTACGAGGAACATTTTGCTTCAAAAATTTTTCGAATCGGTTCATCAAGAGCAGAAAAAACAGGTTTTTTGAAGCGGCGCGAAATGAAGATGAGAGGAGGGGAACTCGAAACCCTTGCCGCTCCTCCGCGTAGCATTCGCAAGCCAAATCTCTTCTCCACCCTCTCCAGCACCCGACCATGAGGTCACGTGTGCATGACGTGCCCACACAAGTCCAACCCCCGAGAATGTGAGCAGCGTTGCTTTGTTGACCAGCGTTATTTTGTGGTCTTCTGCCTGTTTCCATGGGATGGTTTGGAAACGCTATCTTAGACGTGGTAGAGTAGATAAGCACAATGAGTGCGCGAACGCGTAGGAGCGTTCCACAGCGGCCGTCTGCTAAATGCGCTGAACGTGGGGACAGGAACGCTTGCGAAACGCTGGCACATTAGCCTCGCATCTCGTAGCATTTCACGAGAAAAACTATAAAAGAAAAGCGCGGACAATTTTTTATTGCGTTTCTTTATTTATTTCATGTTTTATTAATCTCTTAAAGCAACAAATACATAAACTACGCATGTTGGGTTAAATGATTTTTGCCTTGTCACGCGGTATACTGTTGACAACGTCAGAGCAGACTCGTCTACTAGAGAACCAACGTCACTGCATTGCCGTGTACGTAGGGCCATTCCTACGCCTACGTGATGCCCTCATTATCTACGCGTGCGCCGGCAGAGTGAAGGGGGAGCAGCTTTCATCTTGAAATTTGACCCAGTTCCACAGCGCGTAGCGTTGCAAAGTTTGGCAGACGTGATCATGAAGGCCTCGTCTACGCATTGTGCTTGTCAGCTCAAAATTATCAAACCTGATGAGTGGCCCTTTAAACTATAGTGTTAACAACTTGACAGTACACACCACCACCCTCAGGGCATACTGTACAAATGGGTTATTCAGCAGTAAGAGTACTCCAATTTTTTTACTTTCTTCCTATACGCAGTTTTTAACCATTAAAAATACAATGAACGTACATGTTTCACGGAGCTGTCGAGCTGTAGCCCGCCCCTTTTAGCCCTGAAAACCACTCCAAATATACTTCTAAAATATAAAGAAATAGAAAATAGCTAGCGAAGGGAAGCCGTGCTCATCTTTCCTGTCAGCAACTTTTCGCATTTGCGGCCTCGTTGCCCAACGAGACTAAAAGCCTAATTTACTTGGTGCTCTCTGCTTGCATAACAGGTTCAGCATTGTTTATCTCTCTTTCTCTCTCTCTCTATTATGATTGCCAGCACTTTCTGCCTCCTGCATTATGCCTAGTTAGCTGATTCTTTCGCATTTTCACTGAGTTTCAGCTTGCAATATCTTCGAACACATGCATACCTACATTCTGCGGCGAGCCATTTGATGACATTATTTTTTAAAGAGAAGATCTTCCCTCTATACCCGATTTTTTGCTCAATCTCCCTCGCCATCAAGAATCCCCATTTCGCGGTTTCACGTGGAGCAACATTCTCATGCTTTGTGCGCGGCACAAGCGATGCAAGGTCAGGGTCGCAGACCGTTACCACCGATGGGTAGCGAAACAAACTCAGAAACTCTCCCTTTACTTCCACGACGGGTGAGAAGGCCGTAAAAAAAGAAGCGCGCACAGGTGCAGTCAAGCCCGGCCGTGCATCACGATTCAGGCGCTGCGCCATGCTCCCTACAGGGCTGCAGAAATTGGGTGCCTTCTTCCTATTCTAACCACTACCACCACCACCACGACGATTTCTTTCGGGGAGGTGGGGGCATTTGTTTTTACGTTGAGGGTTGGGTATAGGGCACAATATCTCGGCTCGCTTGCAAGGCGCATTCGGCGCACAACCGTTGGTCTGGCGACAACACCGGATATCTATCGCTGGGACGATGCCACTATATATAATCCAACTTCAAAAGAGAAAAATGTTTTATGTGCCGTTGATATGACGACCAACGTGGTCGCCGACACCGCCGGCATTCGCAATACGTCAACTTTGTTCATGTGCGAAAAACGCGGTTCGCACTTCCAGCTCTAGTTGCTAACATGCCATAGCCGCTTTCGCTGACTAAAGGAAGCTCGTATTTCCCGCAAGGCGTTCGTGGCTACGGCAACGCATTTTCGTCTTGAAGTTGCGTCGTCCTGCCGATAGGTATCTGTTGGGGTCAGCGGACCGATGGCCACACAGGTTTGGAAATCTGGTAGATCGCATCTCGGGAGTGTCCTGAAGCGCTCCCGAAATGCGCTCCCGAGATCCGATAAAGGTTAGCAACGTTAGGTTATCATGGTTCAAGGCAAGAGTCTGCGCGCTTCGATTGATTGATGACTCAAATTGCAGGTAGGCAACGTGGCCTCCATTTCTAGCTGAAATCAGCGCAACTAAGCTAACTTTGAGGGTGCATAGATTTTGGGGCAGTGTGTGGTGCAATTTATGCAAACTTCGTGGTTTTCTTGCAGCCCGGTGCAAACATGAGGCATTGTATCAAATTGGTGCAATTAGCGCAGCTGTTGCGCCCCTGTCAGGGGTGCAGAAGCCTAAATAGAATTTGGAGCAGCAAAATCATACTTTAAGAACGCTAAAATAAAAATTCGCAGCAGGTTATTGGAGCTAAAACATCTATTTTTTTCACGAAAGACCAAATTTGGAGCAAGGAAGGCTTACATTTAGAAAAACAAATTATGTGCAAGCCATTCAACATCACCTAAATCATGCAGAGTAAACATAAACGCTCTGCTTCAATAAAAACTAGTATTTCGATCTACCCCACTGAACAAACAATGATAAAGTCCCCATTAGCACTTGCCGCGTCTGTGAAATCCTTTGACAGAATCAGTGATTTAAAATGTAAGTCTGCCAATCTGGTGACCCTGAAATTCAAGAGATTCGTGGAAGTGAAGAGTAGGCGAGGAAAAAAAAAACTTGCGCAGTTTTTTTTTTCGGTTGGCAGAAGTGTCATACGCTGCTCCTAATGATTGCTAGTAACTCTTTTAGACTTCCCCGATCATACTAGTGCCCACAATCTTGCGGTAGTATACAGGCATGAGTAATTGAACGAAATTTCCTGTCCCGCGAGTAGTGCTAACAGCCTCATCTAAATCACAATACGCTTTCCCGCAGGGCACTACTGTACTGCGGCAAAGTTTAGCAGTGTTCAGCGCGGTTTAGAACAAGACCAAGAAATTTTCGAATAACGCTACGTCCCACTTACTGTTTATACAATGGGGGCTACGACCGAAGTACAACTCGGCTTTCATGCAAGGCGTGTTCTACCAGACAAAGTAGAAGCGGCGCACACCCGTTGGTCCGGCGACAGCACCAGACATCTATCGCCGGGACGAGGCAATTAACGCAATCGCAAGACAGAAAAATGTTTCATGTGCCGTTGCTATGGCGACCAACGTGGTCGCCGGCGTTCGCAGCACGTCGACTTGCGTGCGGAAAACGCGGTGTGCACCCCAGCTCTAGTTGCTAACATGCCATAGCCACTTTTGCTGTCTAGGAAGTTCATATTTCCCGCGAAGCATTCGTATATATATATATATATATATATATATATATATATATATATATATATATATATATATATATATATATATATATATATATATATATATATATATATATTTATATATATACAGAAGAATAACTTCGGTTGCCGCAAGGTTATAAATATGAAAGTAGATACGCTTTCACATAACAACTGTTTATTGTGCCGACGTTTCGACAGGAACCCCGTCTTTTGCCTTGAAATGCCTTGAAAAAGACGGGGTTCCTGTCGAAACGTCGGCACAATAAACAATTGCTATGTGAAAGCGCATCTACTTTCATATATATATATTGATAGTACACCTTTAGTGGTGAGCAGAAGAGACGTTTACTTTGTGGAAAACGTAGCGGTAGAACCGACCAGCTGTCAAGCGGAGCGAGCGCGAGCAGCAACAACACTCTTCCTTCTCTTCTTCAGCTGGCGTTCCGGCCTGTGCCAAATATCAATGCTACAAATCACTCCCCCCTCAGAAAAGGAGCCATCCTGGCGACCTATGGAACGGGTACGACGGGTGGGTCGTAGTGCGGCTTCAATCGATCTACGTGAACAGTCTCGCGGCCTCGATGCCGTCGGTCTGTTGATGGTTGAACCGGCTCAACAATATAGTTAACCGGTGAGGCCTGACGTAGGACTCGGTAGGGGCCTTCGTACTTCGGCAATAGCTTGGTGGAAAGACCAGGAACAGATGAGGGAACCCGAAGCCATACCAAGGCGCCAGGCGAATATGACTGCGAAGACAGGTTTTCGTCGTGACGGTTCTTCTGGTACGCTTGATCTTGGGCGGTTAAGGAACGCGCGAGTTGCCTGCATTCTTCTGCATAGGTGGCGACTTCAGATAGAGTTGTGGATTCCGAAGCGTCTGGATGATACAAGAGAATGGTGTCCATGAATGAGGAAGGTTCGCGCCCGTAAAGGAGGAAGAACGGAGAGAATCCTGTCGTAGACTGAGTGGCGCTGTTGTAAGCGTAAGTTACAAAGGGTAGTATGCGGTCCCAGTTGGTGTGATCAGCGGACACGTACATGGATAGCATGTCGCCCAGTGAGCGGTTAAACCGTTCGGTCATTCCATTCGTTTGCGGATGGTATGCGCTGGTTGTCCGATGCACAACGTTGCATTCGCGAAGAAGGGCTTGTACCGGTTCGGAGAGGAACGTACGGCCGCGGTCACTGAGTAGCTCACGAGGCGCGCCATGGCGTAGAATGAGATTGTGAAGGATAAATAAGCCAACTTCACGTGATGTGGCCTCTGGCAGCGCAGCAGTTTCAGCATAGCGTGTCAAGTGATCAATGGCGACAATCACCCAGCGGTTCCCGTTAGGCGTATAGGGAAGGGGACCGTACAAGTCAATTCCGATGCGGTCGAAAGGGCGGGAGGGGCAAGGCAACGGCTGCAGTTGTCCATTGGCTATGTGTGGTGGGCTTTTTCGGCGTTGACATTTGGAGCACGAACGCACGTACTGTCGGACAAAGCGGTACATTCCGCGCCAATAGTACCGCAGCCGGAGACGTGCATACGTTTTTATCACACCGGCGTGGCCGCATTGAGGATCCGCGTGAAAAGAGTCGCAAATGTCGGCACGTAGGTGGCGAGGAATCACAAGCAACCACTTGCGGCCGTCAGAAAGGTAGTTGCGACGGTACAGGAGTCCATCGCGGATGGTAAAGTGTCGAGCTGTGCGCTGCAGTGAACGATTGGGCGTAACTTTGGACGGCCGAGACAGTAACTCTATCATAGAGGCTATCCAAGCGTCTTGGCGCTGTTCATAGGGCATGTCCGCGTACGAAAGTGCCACAGCATCGAGGCTGGATACAGAAGTACTTCCGTGTTCATGGGGAAGTGGAGAGCGGGAGAGAGCGTCGGCATCTGAATGTTTGCGGCCTGACCTGTAGACGACACGGATATCATAGTCTTGGAGGCGTAACGCCCAACGAGCGAGACGGCCAGATGGGTCTTTTAGTGACGATAACCAGCAGAGGGCGTGGTGATCAGTCACGACGTCAAATGGACGGCCATAGACGTAGGGTCGAAATTTTGTGATTGCCCAGACGATGGCTAGACATTCTTTTTCTGTGACTGAATAATTCTGTTCAGCCCTAGTAAGAGTGCGACTGGCATAAGAAACGACGTACTCGTCGTATCCAGACTTGCGTTGAGCAAGAATAGCGCCAAGTCCGACTCCACTTGCGTCGGTGTGTATTTCTGTAGGGGCATCAGGATCAAAGTGACGGAGAATCGGTGGAGATGTCAGCAATTGACGTAGTTTCGCGAATGCCTTATCGCAATTGGAAGACCACGCCGAAATGCCCTCGGTGTCAGAAAGTAGCCGTGTTAAAGGGGCCATGACAGATGCAAAATTACGGACAAATCGGCGAAAGTATGAACATAAGCCGATAAAGCTCCGGAGTTCCTTAAGTGTCGATGGCTTCGGAAACTGGGCGACAGCACGGAGTTTTCCAGGATCAGGTAGAACGCCGTCTTTGCTGACAACATGCCCTAAGATGGTGAGCTTCCGGGCGGCAAAATGGCACTTTTTCAAATTTAGTTGGAGCCCAGCATGTGTAAGGCAATGCAGGACACTTGCGAGGCGCAGAAGATGGGTATCGAAGTCTTTTGAAAAAACGACGACGTCGTCCAAATAGCAAAGACACGTCTGCCATTTAAGGCCTCGAAGTATGTTGTCCATCAGACGCTCGAAGGTGGCTGGGGCGTTACAAAGGCCGAACGGCATCACGTTAAACTCGTACAAGCCGTCCGGAGTTACAAACGCAGTCTTGGCGCGGTCAGCTTCATCCATGGGTACCTGCCAGTATCCCGATCGAAGATCCAGCGAAGAAAAGAATTCTGCACCTTGCAAACAGTCGAGAGCGTCGTCAATTCTGGGGAGCGGATAAACATCTTTGCGCGTGATCTTGTTAAGGCGCCTGTAATCCACACAGAATCGGATGCCCCCGTCCTTCTTTTTGACCAGTACCACCGGGGAGGCCCACGGACTGTTAGACGGCTGTATAACGCCACGATTGAGCATATCAGACACTTGATCGTCTATAACTTGGCGTTCGGCGTGGGAGACCCGGTATGGACGCTGACGCAATGGTGCGTGGGTGCCAGTGTCAATACGATGGACAATTGCAGATGTTCGGCCCAGACTGGTTTGTTTGAAGTCGAACGATGAGCGGAAGTGGTCGAGAAGTGTCAAGAGTTGAGTTCGTTGGTCAACAGGAAGGTCAGGATCAATCGATGGAAGGAAGACGTCGAGGGAAGAGGTGGCGGATGTGAGAGCGGAAGTAACACTGGCGATCTCAAGGCTTTTTGCTTGATAGGGCAGTTGACTGGTGCCAACACAATCGATGTCCTCAAGGCGGCCGATGCATTCGCCACGGAATAGGGTGACTGGTACAGAAAGGAGATTCGTGGCATAAATGTTTGCGCAAGTGGCTTCGACCGTCAGAAGAGCAAAAGGCAGAAGAACGTTTTTTCGAGAAGTGAAGTCTTCTGACGGCGTGAACATGACGTCCGAAAAAGCGGCATGGTCGCACGAGATCGGCACAATAACAGAAGACATGGGTGGAATATCAGTCTCCGCGGCGACGACAACACGAGAAATAGAAGGCTTATTATAATCGTCGTCGGAGAGCGATGACAATTCTAGTTCGGCCCGGGCACAATCAACAACGGCATGATGTGTGGAAAGGAAGTCCCAGCCTAATATGACGTCGTGTGAGCAGTGCGGAAACACGATAAATTCAACCACGTACAGAACGCCCTGGATGATTAACCGAGCCGTGCACGTCATAGAAGGGTTCACGTGATGCGCTGTTGCCGTACGAAGGGAGAGACCAGAAAGCGGAATCGTAACTTTTCTTAACTTGCGACACAATGCTTCACTCAATACAGACACGGCAGCTCCGGTATCTATTAATGCTTGAACGGGGATACCTTCAATCAAGACAGTTATTTCATTATTCGGTAGAGAACGAGGCCTTGTGGAGTTCGACGGTGGCGCAGTTCTTGCCTCCGGAACTGCGATGGTCAGTTTTCCGTTTGGGCAGGTGGTGCACGCCGAAGCATTGGTGAAGGCGAACGTCGGCGCGGGGAAGGCGATCGGCGTGGGTTGAAGGCGCGGCGGCTCGGCGGAGAAGTGTCCGAAGCTGCATGGAACGGCAGCGTCTGTGGTGGTTCTGTGGGGGCGTAGCCGTAGGTGCCATCAATAATGCCTGAGTGAGGGACGCGCCGGCGACAGAACCGCTCAACATGGCCAGGCTGACGACAGTAATAACAGATAGGTCTGTTATCCGATGTACGCCAAGGGTTGTTGGGAAGCGTTGAAGGACGGCGGTAAATGGGAACATGCGAGCCTGCCGGTACGTGTGTTGCGTAGAAGGCGTTCGCTTGGTGGGCAGGGTCGACGACGTTTGACGGCGCATGTACCTGCCTTCGCGCGACGTCAGCGTAAGTCAGGGGAGCGGACACAGGTGGTGGCTGGTACGTGGGGGGAAGTGCCTCGCAGACTTGCTCTTCGATGGTTTGGCGCAGTGACGAGGTCAGCCCATGCGTATTGCTGGGAAGCAAGGGGGCAAGGGACAACTGGCGTGCCACTTCCTCTCGGATAAATTGCTGGATTTGCGGGGTCAATACAGTCTGTTCTGGAGATATTGCACCAACGGTCAATGCTGGCGTGCTGGTCATGTCGAAAGTAGGACGTCGCGTTGAAATGCGCTGTTTTCGCAACTCATCGAAACTTTGGCAGTGTTGGATGACTTCCGAAACTGTTTGCGGGTCTTTAGCCACCAGCATGTGGAAGGCATCGTCCTCGATGCCCTTCATAATGTGTTTTACCTTGGCGGTTTCCGACATGTCAGGATCAAAGCGACGGCAGAGGCCTACGACGTCCTCAATGTAGGACGTGAAACCCTCTCCCGACAGTTGGGCGCGATCCCGCAAGCGCTGTTCTGCACGGAGCTTGCGCACTGTCGGTCGGCCAAACACGTCCGCGAAGGTGGTCTTGAAAGTGGCCCAGTCGGTAAGCTCGGCTTCGTGGTTGTTGAGCCAGAGCTCTGCTACTCCTCTGAGGTAAAAGTGGACGCGGCCCAGTTTGTCGTTTTCGTCCCACCTGTTGTTGACGCTTACTCGTTCGAACGAAGAGAGCCAGTCCTCGACGTCCTGCTCATCGGTGCCGTTGAAGATGTCTGGATCTCGCTCTCTCGGGACGCCGGGACAGTGGACAGGTGGAGATGTAGGAGCCGTCTGCTGTGCAGCGTCGATGGACATTGTTGATGGCGAAGGTAGAGTTCGGTTGCGGAGTTCCAGGATGGAAAAAGGTACCCAGCACTCTCCACCACTTGATAGTACACCTTTAGTGGTGAGCAGAAGAGACGTTTACTTTGTGGAAAACGTAGCGGTAGAACCGACCAGCTGTCAAGCGGAGCGAGCGCGAGCAGCAACAACACTCTTCCTTCTCTTCTTCAACTGGCGTTCCGGCCTGTGCCAAATATCAATGCTACAATATATATATATATATATATATATATATATATATATATATATAGGTATGGGATATGGCACAATCGGAGCGTTGTCAACAAAGATAAATATATTTATTTCCCAACAGTTTCGGGAGGGGTCCTCCCTTCATCAGGGGATGAGTTCCCCTGATGAAGGAAGGACCCCTCCCGAAACTGTTGGGAAATAAATATATTTATCCTTGTTGACAACGCTCCCGTTGTGCCATATCCCATACCTTCACGAAGACTAACTGCCCATTGAATTATTACTCCCACTATATATATATATATATATATATATATATATATATATATATATATATATATATATAAGGGATTGCCAAGGATTGTATAGAGGAAGTTATTAGAACCAATGTAAAGTAAATAAAAAGAAAGAAAAGTGGGTGAAAAATGACTTGCCGTGAGCAGGCATCGAAGCTACGACCGCTGAATAACGCGTTCGGAGGTCGTAGGTTTGATACCTTCTCACGTTAAGTTATTTGTTCACACTTTTCGTTCCTCCTATTTACTTTACATTGGTTCTAATAACTGCCCCTTCGCCTGCTGCGACTCTATTCAGTTTTCCCCGTCGTCCCTAATGCTGAGACGCGATCTCTTAATTGCACAGTGGCTCACACACTACGAGAACGCGCCGCGACATTTGCAACACGCGGTTCACACACACTCGCGAACAAGTTCATCGCACTCGCGAAATGCACGGTGGACGACCTGTCGTTGATTTCCTAACTCTAAGACACGATCTCTTAATTGCCCAGCAACGCACACAGCAAGACAACGTGCCCCAACGTTTGCAAGGCACGATTCATTCCGTTAATTAAAACGGCCTCTGGTTTGCACAGCAACACACAGCAAAAGAACGCGTCCTAACATCTGCAAGACGCGGTTCGTTCCGTTAATTAAAACGGCCAGCGTCGCTCATACACTCGTGCAATGCACCGCGGACGACACCAAATCATCTCGTAGAAGACACAACTACACGGGCAAACTTCTTTGACAAATCTGGCGGAAGTCTGGCAACACTGACCCTCCAAGTCTGGCAACAACTTATTCAACGCCAAACAGAACCTTGCTGCAAAACGAGGGCGCACGGTGACAATTATTTACATGCGCAGGTCAACACTATGACAGCGGGCGAAAACATAGTGCGGGCACAAAATTTTAGTGAGAGTATATATATATATGCAAAACGCCTCATAACGTAACATAACAGCAGCACAAGGCAAAACGTTTGTGTTCCGCATGCATCGCAGGCTTACCTTTCGCGGGCTCCTGCCGAGCTCAAACGCAACGCCCACCAGCTTTCCGTTCTTAAACTTCCTCATCACGACCTTTCCTCAAAAGCATAATGCCGGACTTGCGCTTGAGCGCAATCAACGAAACATCGACTAATACGCGCCGCGTTGACCGCGTGACGCGTCTACTGCCTTCATATCGGCGTCGCAACGATCGTTGCACTTCCTTTCTGCGAGCACTTCCTGACTTTTTTCGTTCACTGTGCTTTTCACACTGAGTAGAAATGACACCTGCCGCCGCACAGTCGTCAGTAAGGTCCCGCGAAGAGTGAAAAAAAGAAGTGTCACTCAATTTCTTCCTTGCTGAGATATGCGCAGAGCACGCACGTCGGGACACGTTCACTTGAAACGTTGCGCAGAGGCGAAATCGTGGCGCTTGCAGGGCGCGCCATAGCACGGCCTGTGCCACGCGCTTCTCACATCGAGCGTTGACAACACAGCTTCAAACCAAGGATGCGTGACCGATTCAAAGTTGATCTCCGGCGTACCTAAAGCAAACAGCAAGCAATGACGGAGTTTGCGACATCTGCACACAGGGGCTCAACTGCACTCCGGCCACGCGCGCAACTACCCCGGACCAGACTGTGCTGACGACTGCTTTCTTCAAGTGCAGGCGAAAAATCTCAGTGCCTATTCAAAGAGAAACAAAAAAAACAATTGGCATCGATGTCATTAGCGGTGTCCATTGGCTATTTTATTAGCTACGTCACTTTTAACGTTGTATCAAAAAGTGCACACCATTGGCGGCGTTGTTAGTGACGTGGCATATCTCCTTGTAGCCATGATTTCATGGCTTTGAGCGCCAGGTCAACGCCTCCTAAAAAAACTATGCCTGTAACGTCACTCTCTTTTCAATTGGGGGCCTCCTGCCAGCACGCAATTCCGGAGGTCATGCCTCCTGTCTTATGTGCGACCGGCCGCCATGTGAGACCGCTCACCTCCGTACCACTCTGTCACGTGACATTACAGCTACTCGGAGGCAACTATGAGAGCATTGTTGTGTTCGCAGGAGGCGGCCTTCAGAGACGCTCGCCTTCGTACCGAAGGAGGAGGGTAAAATCAGAGGGCGGGGCAGAGCGGTCGTGACTCATGTTTCAGGCATAATTTTTTTTAGGAGGCGTTGGCCAGGTTGAGACTGTTTTCACAACGAATATGTGCATGGCAGGGCCGCGAGTTTACAAAGGCGAGCGGGTAGAGCCCCCCACAATGCACCGCCGCCCAGCGCTCTTGAAGGCTATGCATTTCCGCCGGCCTAACTGTGTCATCGCGCTGTCGCTCCCCGCACTTTCGCATAGCGTTGCCGAAGGCTGCTGCTGCAGCTAGCGGGGGGTCGCGCTCGCGGAAGGAAGCCCTGCTAAGGCATATGGCCCTGCGCCGAGTTTGAGTTGGATACTCGCGAAGAAATCGTGTGCGCCCACCTGTCGCCTCTCGCAACCGAAAGCCGACTCGTTCATGACGCAAGTGGCCACTGGAACGATGCGATCAAGATAAGGAAAACCCTCCACGATTGACATCTCGCAATCGTTCATGTTTCAAGCAGTGCGCACGCCTTGTATCGCCGCTGCGCTGCGCTCGTCGCTCTGCCCAAAGTTTTGCCGGTCTGTTATCAACGATGTAAGTTTGGATGTTTACTAAGTCGTATGCAATCAACACAAAACGACGCGATGACGTAGTTGTTGCAAGTCTTGCTTCGTCGCTGGTCAAAAAGAGGGTTTCGGAAAAATCACACTCCACTACGTCGCGGTCGTCACTTGAGCGTTAATTAGCTTTAGCTGATGCTCAGCACTGACTTCTAAGCTACGCATCATGAATAGGGAACATGCCATGCAACACGAAGACCTTCTAAACGTCATTGTGCAGCTTAAAACAAGTAAACCTTGCGGCCTCGCCCGTTCGTTTATTCAACGCCTCCTTGGTATATTACACGGACAAGATAATACGCCATCATTAAGGCAAAAGAACGCCGCTGCTTAAATATTGCCTATCAGCGCAAGTAAGGTTCGAACAAAAACAATAATTTTTCTGGTGTGTCCTGCAGAAAAAAGCGCCCCTGTTTTCTTTTCTTTTTTTGGCGCTTCAGTGCAGCATGCATGTGAAATGCGGTGAAGCTGTGGGGACACGCGCAACGTTATAATATGTGACCGAGCACCTCGACATGATGTTTTTCTCTTTTTTTTCTACAACCCGCCCTTGTCCAACAAGCAGTCATGCAAACATGATGGCAAGTAAAAAAAACATACCTGGTTACAAGTACCACATAGCCGTCACATGAAATTGAAATAAAAGCAGGAGTACAGACCATGCATACAGATACACTGGAGGATGTTCTAAAGCATAGAGCATGCTCTGAATGAAACATAGGGAACTTTGATGCTAGTGTCTGTCTGTAGCAGCTGCAACGCACAGCACTTCAGTTAGCATGGCAGGGATGGGTAGTACACGAATGTGAGTAATCTTCGTTCTTTTAGCTCCGTGTGGCCTGGATTCGCTTTACCACACGACAAAGTTTAGCAAAGGTTTAAAATCAATGCATAGTTATAAACACAGCCACAAGTGCATGGGAAGCCTGCAAACACGAAAGCTAGGCAAATCTGTGAAGTATCCATCATTCCCATGGCAACTGAACGACTGCAGTGCCAGAGTTACTTTTAGGAAACTATGAGACCATATAAGTCCCCAGGATCTTGCAATTACACCTTGTTTTATTTTTGAATCAATTAAAAACAATGCTTTGCTGGGCTGAAATGCCATTCGAAGTATCCCAGGATCATTGCTTGCTTAGATGCCTTATCATTCAACCTTGTATAGGTGGGAGCCAGTCCTTACGCATGTACCTGTTCAAATAAACATCCGTGCATATGACTGCCTGATTTCTGCAAGGATTATAAGATGCAATAAGACTTCACAATTCAATAGTATGCACTTGTGAAACAGATATTAAATTCAATGCAGCAAATAGTTCAACTGCCTCTTGCAACACAGCATACGCCAGGTAGAAAATGCTGCAAAGGCAAATATATTCTGGAAATTGTTTTGCAAAGCCTTCACAGGCACGGTGGCAAATATATCGGTTAATGCCAGCAATGCCTATTTTCTGCGAAGCTCTGAAAGCTCTTGCACGAGTTGTCTAAAATGCCTATACACTTCTTCAGCCAATGAACTTGGCGTTTCACTGCAATGTAATGTTAAAATCAGAGAAAATAGTAAACCGGCTCAAAGATTTATAAGCTGTTGTAAAAAGAAAAAACAATATACTTCTTAATTTTGAAGAAGCATTCTGAACAAAAGTAGACTAACTGAGGCTGCCACAAGTGGCCTTGAAAATGTAAAAATATTTGCCAACGGAAGCTGCTTGTAAAAAGTGGAGGCCACGCATTTTAGTCAGCTGTACACATCGATGCTCAATCTGTGTAATGCTATGAAAATATTCATAAGAGCACCTATAGACACCGCATAATACACCCAGTTTATTAGGTCTTTTGGCATTGAGGATAAAAGAGAGCTTATTCCTTTGCATACATTCGTAATATTTTTGCAGTTATGAAGATTAGAAGTTTGACAACTGCTGGCATACTAGTTTATGTTTCTTAAAGAGATGTGGAGATCTAAAAATCCAGAAGCCCCAAAATATAAATTTTGACAAGTGCGAGGATATCTAAATGCAGAGCTTTGAAATGTTATGCTCACACCTCTTATTTATTCTGTATATGAAGTTTCGATTCAGCAAGGCATTATACAAGTATCGATGTTTATATGCCTCATGACTTGCATGTGTCTTTGCACAAGTTTTTCACTGCCATTCAGGGTTGTTGCAAGTATTGTACTGAGCATGTGTTCCTCTCTCCCCCTAAAATATCCCTGGTGACAGCACTGTTGCCAGCACCATAAATGAAGCAATGCAGGTATGACTACAGTGCTAAATGCATGAAACACCTCGACATTGAGGTCTCGTCATACAAACTAGCTAATCTCAAACTTTGCGAATGATTGGGCTACGACCCAAGTGGTGCAAGGGTTCGTTGAGAGAAGAAAAAAAGTAATAAAAGTGAACTGCTCTCTTTGCCCTTTCAGATACCACCGATGAAGAACTGTATGTACTTGTGTGAAACTGACATTTCAAGGCACTCGATATTCTATTGCAACAAAAATAGCGGCAAAACACGAGGTGCGTTCAAAAAGAAACCGAACTTTTGCTTTGCTGTAGTCTTTGGCTTTGTTTCTCGGCCACAGATATGGCCAAACAAAAAAAAATCATCTTGGAAATGCCGCCTGCTGCCTTAGTCCATATCACAACTATGCGACATCTGGTGGAGGTGGTTTCTTTCATGTTCTGGGCGCCCCCATCAAGCCATGAACCCAGCTCCAGTGCCAAAAAAGATACCCGACGCCAACTTTGAGCCTGACATCATCAACTTCTTCAAACATTAATCTTTTTTAGATTACTGCGTAATTTTCAATAAAATAACTAGTGGTAATGGCAGTTCATTTCTCTCATTTTTCTAATCTTACCTCAACACTGTAGCAGCTTGGTGCAGCACATAGCAAATAGATTTAAACATGCGTAAATGTAAGCAAATGTGCGTAAGAAGATTTGCAGACATCTTCTTAACATACTAGGCAAATGTCCTCATATAAATAGTCAGCTCATATCAATAATTAGGTGTTCTTATCACATTGAACTTACCTCAGGCACCTCACACTGAATATGTTACTAATAATGCCGATTACAAGTTAGGCTACATACATTGCAACTTTTTGAAACCACAATATACACTAAAACTACTCCTATATGATACATTATTACGTCCCAAACTTGAATATGCCTCATCTGTGCGAGACCCTTGCCACGACAACTTGATTCAATTGTTTGTACAGAATATCTCCATCCGCTTGAAACCTTCTCACTATAATTTCATTGCTGGTATAACTTCAATGAAATCCAGCCCAAGCCTTCCTTCTTTTGCGCCCCCTTGGAATATATCCTTTTTGGCATCATTTCACGAATTATTCTGCCATACCACCCTGCATGACCAGCTAATCTTGAATCCTCAGTACATATCCTATTGCAGTGACCTTGTTAGAAGGTTGGCATCGCATTGTGCAACTCCTAGTGTCTTCATCTTGTACATTGGTAAATTGAAACCAACTACCTGAAGACACGTCACTATTAGTAATTGTTTTCCAAAAAACTTTACTCAGTATTCTGTAATTATCCAAAATAGACTAACTAATATTCTGTATTTACAGGCTGAATTATGCATTGTGTTTGTCCTTACACAGCTAACATTGTATAATGATGAGTTTCTTCTTTGTTTAATAACTTTTCATGCTGCATTTTCCTTGTCTACTTTGTAACCAGTCCTTTCTATTAATGCCGTAAGGATTTTGAGAGTAAATAAAATAAAAATAAATATGCAACTGTATGCTGCAAAACGAAGATAAATGAAGAGATTAGAAAGTCAATATATTTTGGTGTTTCTTAGCCCCTACAAATAAAATAGAAAAATCAAGTGGTGTACACAATTGTGTACATTGCGTGTCAAACGGCTGACATTCACGCAGCATTCCTTGCAAGCAGTAAAAGCCGATGCTTTAGTCCTTTCTACGCCAACTTAGTCAGATTTCAGGGGTTGGCACTCATTTAAGAAGTGGGGTTTGCTTGTTTGGGATTAAACAAAACCAACTTCATGCTTCATAAACTAAAATTTTTCAGGCAAAGTAACATGTAGTGTCAACATTTTCAGGCTTGCTCTTGTAATTGTTACAGTTCATTTATAATTTTAGTGAAGGAAAAGGTTAAATTATGCGACAGCTTTCTGTTAGTAGCAACAACAAAGCATTCAGAAATGTACGCGACTGCCTCAAATCTTCTAAGTTTAGTTTTATTTATTTATTTTTGCGTGTGTTGTGTCGTGGGAGTGTCCGTTGGTCACTCGAGGGGGCCGTCCTCCTTGTTTACGGGCACCAGTGATCGGCGAGCCTCCAAGAGCTGCGGGCGACGGGTCAGCACAAAGGCGGCGGCCCGCTTTATTGCACCTTGCGAGTTCGGATGCAAGAAGAGGGAAACATGCCGCTTTGTGCATCCGTGGCCTGTGGGATGTTCGACACTGCTTCCTCGAAAGGCGAAGCAACGGACTTCCCCCACTGACTTCGTGGAACAATTCCTGCACGTGTGTTTAAGTGTGTGTGTGTGTGTGTGTGTGTGTGTGTGTGCGCGCGCGTGCGTGCGTGTGTGTGTGTGTGTGTGTGTGTGTGTGTGTGTGTGTGTGTGTGTGTGTGTGTGTGTGTGTGTGTGTGTGTGGGGGCGCGCGTTTGTGTCAGCGTGCGCGTATGTGTACTCGGCTCTGTGGTCGAGAAAGGAGAGCGAAAAAGCGCGGGAAGAGCCAGAGACGCTGCGAGAACGGCGAGCGAACAGGAGTCTGCGAATTGCGAGCGACTTGAGCGGTTGTGCGTTGTGCAATGTGCGGAATTCAACGGTTGCGCGAGTAATAATGTAACCTAGTTTTCTTAATTAAATACAGCCTTCTTTTGTTTCCAATTTCTTAACGGTGCGTGAGTCGTGTGTTGTGTCTTCTATCAGTTTTCACCTTTTTACGGCCATACCGGGGACACCCTAAATTTTACCAAAAGCGGGATAGAGGACGCTAACACTCATCAGAAGTGGGATTTGACCAATTTTAAAAAAACGTTCGGAACGAGTTTGAAAAATCTTAACGAAGAGTGCGATTCCGTCAGTGCGAGAACAAAGAAATGGTGGACTTCCAGTGAGCGAGCACTTCCAGAGAGCTAACATCAGCCATGCTGGACGGATCATCGCCGGAGGAGAGTGGTCACCGTGATGACGACGACTGTGCTGGGCTCACCAAGCGGGAACTTTGCGACGCTTTGCGCGAGAAAGACCGCTTGTTGGCAGACCTGCTGCGGTGGCTGCCTCAGCCGGAGTCGTCGGGGGCTCAACACCAGGCGGCCGTCAACACGTTTCAGTTGATGCCCGATTTGAGCAGGAATATTCCAGACTTTTCCGGTGATGGTTGCGCGTCAGCAGCCCGGGAATGGATGGAAAGTTTGCGCCAGACGGCTACGCTTCACCGGTGGCCAACGCCATTCCTGCTTGAAACTGTCAAGTGTCACCTGGTCGGTGCCACAAAAGATTGGTACCGTTCGAGAGCTGCCGAAATTTTATCTTGGGACGATTTCGAGCGGATGTTTGGGCGGACTTTCTACAGCCAGACTCGGGCGGCGGAGCGATGGAGGCGTATGCAAGAGTGAATGCAGCAGCGAAATGAGAACACGGCTGCGTACTTCCACGAGAAGGTGCGCCTTTGCAGAGAGGCGCATTTGGATTTCTGTGATACGAGGGAGCAGGTGCTGACCGGTCTCCGATCGCGGGAGTTATGCACGATGCTTCTTGGAAGGTCACACGAAGACGCGGATGACCTGTTGCACGACATTCAGGAATTTGAGAGGATCGACCGTGAGCGACGAGAACGCTTCGGGACAGCGGCTGAGCGAAGAGCGACGAGCGATGCACCTCGTATGCAACCTACACCCAAGGCACTGCTGCAGGGTGCGTCCGGGTACGACTGGCGGGACCAGCGGCCAGCTGTCACAAATCAGACGGTGAGCGAAAATGTTATAATTGTTTCAAATTCGGACACATTTCGCGGGATTGCCCAGAGGAAAGACGAATAGAAAAATGTCTAAAATGTGGGAAGACTGGGCATATCCCAAAACACTGCCAAGTAAAAGGCCCCAGAAATGAGACCAACGCTGTCTCTGGAGAGAAAATTGACCCTGGCGTGCTTTTTAAGCACGTTAAATGGAATGGCAATGAGACTTTGATTGGCATGATAGACACAGGCAGCTCCGGTTGCTTACTACGCGAATCAGCGGCGGTGCGGCGCGGAGAGGGAATGCTGGAAGGTGCTCCAGCTCTGTATGATTTCTGCAGCCAGGGCGTTCCAGCTGCTCGTGCGATTGGCAGGTTCTGGGCCGACTTGCTGATAGATGGCGTCGTTGGCAAGAACATACCGATACTTGTTGTACCCGACGAGGCCCAGTCGGTTGATTTGCTTGTCAGCCGCACGTTTACCGAGCTGCCATATGAGACCTACGCTAGGCTGGGCGGCAGCTTGCAATTCTGGCATAGAGACGAGTGCCCATTCTCACATCTCGAACCCTTCGTTTCATGTTTGAAATTACGTTTGAAAACTGCTGAAGAGACCCCACTGCAGGCCAATCTTATAAATTGGGTGAGACTGTCATCGCAGTCAAACGTCACTGGTGCAGTGCTATTCAACAACTGTGGGTGCGAAATTCTTGTTGACATGGAGGACGGAGAGGTTATTGTGCCGGTGTTTACGAGCGGAAATGATGATGTGGTTCTACGTAAAGGACAAAGACTTGGCCACGCGACAGAGGTGGACATCCCGGGTTGCGAGATGAAGAAAATAAATGAGTGCAGAGAGGAGTGCAGCGCCGCGAAGCCAGAGCAAATTCTGGTTACGGAGGCGCGACGGCCGATTGGGAGCGAGGAAATGAAAATGGGCCCCTCCGTAACAGAGGAGCAGCGTCGTGAGCTCGCATGCCTCCAAAATGAGTACCAGGATTGTTTCGCCGCCAATCTCAGTGAACTTGGCTGCACACCTGCCCTTTCGATGGACATACAGGAGATACCTGGTAGCACACCCGTGACTGTTCGGCCCTACCGCACAAATGCAGCAAAGCTAGAGGCTATACGAGACATCGTCGGAGAGTGGAAAAGAGAGGGAATCGTAACTGAGACACAATGCGAGTATGCGAGCCCAGTCATTCTCGTCGAAAAGAAAAATGGAGAGCCGCGCGTGGTAGTATACTATCGTCGGCTGAACGCTCAGACGATAAAGGAGAAGTATCTCTTGCCAGCTATCGATGACCAGCTCGAGGGTCTTGCCGGGGCCAAACTATACGTCGTCCTTGACCTGGCACATGGATACCTCCAAGTCCCTTTGGCCAAAGAGGCCAAAAAAAACTGCATTTATAACTCCTGATGAGACAGGGTAATTCGAGCGCATAATGTTTGGACTAACGAATGCCCCGTCCGTGTTCCAGCGTCTGATGAATCATGTGTTGGGACCACTGAGAGGTAAGGTTGCTATGTGCTACCTTGACAACGTGTTAATACCAGCCAAAGACTGGGATGAGCTCGTATTGCGTCTGCGCCTGGTACTTGAGGCATTCCGAAGAGCTAATCTGACACTCCGGTTCAACATGCACAGTAAAAAATGTTACACCCGAAAGGGTGTAAAAAGGGTGCTTTTACAAAAAAGCACCCTTTGCAACACCCTTTAACACTTATAAATGATTGATTGAAAAAAGCACCCATTTAATTGGGCGCTTACCTCGATAGCACCCTAAAATAGGCTCTGAGGGTGCTTTTCTGCCTGACAAGGGTGAAGGTGACGATTCATAAGATGGAATATGCAACATAAGAAGAACACATAATTATAATAATTGGGATTTTACGTCTCAAAAACCTCGATATGATTATGAGGGTCGTCGTAGTGGAAAGCTCTAGAGATTTTGACCATTTGGTGTTCTTTAATGGGCGCTGATACGGCACAGTGCACAGGCTTCTACCTTTTCGCCTCCATCTGAATTCGACTGCCACGGCCGGCATCGAACCCGCGACCTTCAGATTGGCGGCCGAGCAGCGTAGCTACTGCACGAATATGTGGACCTTGCGTTAATGACGGCCTAGACTTAGAATGTGTGAAGGTGCTCTCCGAATACAGCCGAATGCCGGCAGAAGCAAATAGCGTTTCATCTATAATGGCAATTGACTGCAATCCACGTTACGAAAGCTCACCTTAGCGTTGGTTATAAGTTACATGTTTCCTGTGGATTATATACAGAAACATAATGTTCGCCCGAGTATGGGTGTGTGTGCGTGAGCCTTCGCATGTGTTCGCGTGTAAGCGCGACTGTGTGTACACCCGTGCATGTGTGCGTGCGCGTGTATGTGCGAGTCCGTGCTTGTGTTAAGTGTGCCTGTGCGCATGTGTACGCCCATGCATGCGTGCGTTTACGGTCGCGTGTGTGTTGCCGTATGTTTGTATACGTGTATGTGTGTGCGCCTGTGAATAAGTATGCGTGTGTATCAGCTCGTGCGCCCTCAAATTTTGTGTGTGTGCGCGGGGGGGGGGGGGCACTGCTTCTTAGTGTTTAAGGTCCCACACCTGTTAAGACTGGGAGTCTATATGGGAGGTGGTTTAAGAAATGGCGGTGGTCAACGCACTGTACATGGACTATTCAGTACATGGAAAACAGCTGCACATTTTCGTACCTCATCATTGCTTACGAACTTGCTGTGGTAGCTGATTAGGTCCGCTGAGGCGCTTCTACGCTCGAAAACGTGGGTTATGACCAATTCACATGGAAAGCTGTCACTGCACTTATGCACAACCATCGTTTATATTAACAACGTTTACCAAGAACGTGCCCTGCCTTTGCTACAGGTGCTTAGCTAGCTCATTGGGCAACCATATGGAATTATGTGCTGATCATGTGGTCAGCAAAAAGTTTGTTATAACAACCTCGGCACGTTTCGTGGTGCGTGACAAGCCTTCTAAACATCCGTGACTGTGGATTAATTTGTTTCAGCTTAGACTACGCATTCAGTGTTTACGGCACCATACGCGGAATCGCCAGACACAGACAGCGCGAAAAGAAATTCCTCTGGAAAAAGGTGTAGCAATGCTCTTCCGCTAATGCCACCGAGGACGAACTAATTATTGTTTCTGGCCATTCCATGGTGCACTTTGTTTTCCGCAAGTTTTGCTTCACTATTTTTTGCCCACTGCAATCGCATTCCATCAAAATACTCAAAGAACCCGAGGCTGGTAAATAACCTGCGTCGCTGTGCGACTGGCTGGAAGGAGAGTTGCCATTTACAAGGAGTCATTCCGCGTCGAACAGCCGTCCGCCGTATGCGCCATAGCGTTTGCCTTTCGGCGCCGTCTCTCCGGGTTTCCCGCTCCTCCCCCCTTGCTCACCCCAGCCAGCGTTGCTCCCACAACGGCGGCGTAGATAAGCGAATAATTGCGTCACTGAACACCTGCGTCGACAGCTGCGGCGCCGCCGCCAGTGCCTCCTCCTTCTCTCTCTCAACGTTGCTTTCTCTGTCTCATCGTCTTTCAAATGCGTTGCGTAGGTCTTGGGTCTTGGTCGCTGTGTGTGTTCTAGCGAACAGGCGCATATTCAATAGTGGTCACGCATGACACCGTATTCGAAGTGACGATCGGATTAAGGAATATTCATGGAGTGGCGGACACGGACAACGTGGGCCTATTAACGTTGAGTGTACTGTTTTCGTAGGTAGTAATCATACAGCGCTAGCTGGGCGCCTGCAGCAGCTCTGCCGAAGTAGGCTGCCAGCCATTTACAACAGCATGCGTTCGCGGGCCTGTTGCAGATGCCCGATTAAACGTGTGACTTAACGAGTTCACACTGCTATGCGCGATGTTGTGTAAATACCTGCGTCACTCATACAGTGAGTGATGTGATCACTTAAAGAGGGCGGGATTAGTTGCTGATCGCACATTGTCTCTACACTGCATGAAGTGATTGATATTGTTTTAAGATGTGCTTTGGGCTACATCGTAATAACATTTCTATTAATACTCAAATGTGCTACGTGATTCTGTAGGTGTAAGCGTAAAGAAAGAAAGAAAAATGAAAAAGTATGTACAGTGGCGCACTGTACGAAATGGTTTTTTTTGCTTAAAGACGGTATAGTTGGAGGGGCTGATATGCCGCGATGCTCCCAGCACGTGCGCCTTGGTCTTTTAAGCTATTTAGGACTAGTGGCACCAGCAAGAGGGAATGATCTAGCAGACTTCCAAAGGCGCGTTGTTGTGGCCATCGCCGTGCGTTGTTTTCCCTCGTTTCTGTTTGCTGTTTTCGTGCTTCGCCTTCATCTGCGATAACGTTCGGCGTTATAACAGAATCGAGAGAGTATACGTGACTGTGGGAGCTATGTGCGGTAGCTCTAGCATAAGCCACGGCTGCTGCAATGTAGACGGCGTCCGCGCGCATTGGTGTCGTTCGAGCGCTCCTACTTGCTTGACTGTGTTTAACTGAGTATTTAGGCACGGGTTACGTTTGTAAATCCCGTGATCAATTATCGCTAATTGCGTGCCCCTGATTGCCATTAGAGGATGGGCTTGGTTGTCGAAATAGGCCAGACGCTTTTTCTGAAAGCAAGCTTTGAAAAAAAATCTTAAGAAATACTTTCATACGTGCTAGGCAGTGCCTATTGCAGGCCCGCAACTCTTTATAAACTGGACGAGCTATCACATCTTTTATCAAATTACAATGAATTTAGATGATTGAATTATAGATGACGAATTTCTGTGCTAGATTGGGTGCACAAAACACATGTTCGCAGCCCTACGTCTAGAAAGCAGGCAAATAGGAAGCACCGCGTCAAACTTGGATTAGATTCCATTGACGGAGCGTCTTGTGAGGGTAGAAAGAACGAGAAAATTGTTCATTTTTGGTGCCCTTATAGAGGCAATCAGAATTGCACTGATTGGTGACTTGTAACAATTCCTCAGATATTTAGAGGCGTGATTAAAGTCAGTAAATCTTTTACTTTTTTTGCAGACGTCTTCGCTAGTGCCACGCCCAAGATCATTTCATCATCATCATCAGCCTGTCTACGTCCACTGCAGGACAAAGGCCTCTCCCATGTTCCGCCAGTTAACCCGGTCCTGTGCTTGCTGTTGCCAATTTTTACCCGCAAACTTCTTAATCTCATCTGCCCACCTAACCTTCTGTCTCCCCCTACCCCGCTTCCCTTCGCTGGGAATCCAGTTGGTGACCCTTAATGACCAGCGGTTATCCTGTCTACGTGCTACATGCCCGGCCCATGTCCATTTCCTCTTTTTTATTGCAGCTCTGATATCCTTAACTCCCGTTTGTTTCCTAATCCACTCTGCTCTCTTCTTGTCTCTTAAGGTTACACCTACCATTTTTCTTTCCATTGCTCGCTGCGTCGTCCTACAATTTAAGTTGAACCCTCTTTGTGAGTCTCCAGGTTTTTGCTCCGTAGCTAAGTACCGGCAAGATACAGCTGTTATATACCTTCCTTTTGAGGGACAGTGGCAATCTACTTGTCATAATTTGAGAGTGCCTGCCGAATGTGCTCCACCCCATTCTTATTTTTCTAGTTACTTCAATCTCGTGGTTAGGCTCTGCGGTTATTACCTGCCCTAAGTAGACATAGTCTTTTACAACTTCAAGTGCACTATTACCTATCGCAAAGCACTGCTCCTTTCCGAGGTTGTTGTACATTACTTTCGTTTTCTGCAGATTAATTTTAATACCCACCTTTCTGCTCTCCTTGTCTAACTCCGTAATCATGAGTTGCAATTCGTCCCCTGAGTTACTCAGCAATGCAATGTCATCAACGAAGCGCAGGTTACTGAGGTACTCTCCATTAACTCTTATCCCTAACTGTCCCCATTCTAGGCTTCTGAAAACGTCCTGTAAGCACGCAGTGAATAGCATTGGGGAGATTGTGTCCCCCTGCCTTACACCCTTCTTTATTGGTATTCTGTTGCTTTCTTTATGAAGAACTATGGTTGCAGTTGATCCCCTGTAGATTTCTTCCAGAATGTTTATATATATATTTCATCTACGCCCTGATTCCGCAGTGTCTGCATGACGGCTGTTATTTCTACTGAATCAAACGCCTTCTCGTAATCTATGAAGGCTATGTATAGTGGTTGGTTATACTTTGAGCATTCTCTATTACCTGATTGATAGTATGAATGTGGTCAATTATTGAGTAGCCTATTCTAAATCCTGCTTGTTCCTTTGGTTGATTGAATTCTAATGTTTTCTTTACTCTGCTAGGAATTATCTTTGTAAATAGCTTGTATACTACAGAGAGCAAGCTGATCGGCCTGTAATTCTTCAAGTCCTTGTCATCTCCTTTCTTATGTATTAGGATGATGTTAGCGTTCTTGCAAGACTCTGGTACTTTTCCCGTCAGGAGACACCTCGTAAATAGAGTGGCTAGTTTTTCTAACACAATCTCTCCTCCATCTTTCAGCAGATCTGATGTTACCCGATCCTCACCAGCAGCTTTGTCTCTGTGCATGCTCTCCAAAGCTTTTCTGACTTCTTCTGTCTTTACCGGTGGGGTGTCGTCTGGGTTACTGCTAGTTCTTATAGTATTAAGGTCGTGGTTGTCTCGGCAACTGTACAGATCTCTGTAAAACTCCTCCGCTATTTTAACTATCCTATTCATATTGGTAGTTATTTTGCCTTCTTTGTCCCTTAACGCATACGTCCGCCTTTTGCCTATCCCAAGTTTCCTCTTCACTGCTTTGACGCTTCCTCCGTTTTTCAGAGCATGCTCGATTCTCTCCATGTTATACCTTCTTACATCGCATACTTTACGTCTATTAATCAACTTCGACAGCTCTGCCAGTTCTATTTTGTCTGTTGTACTTGACACTTTCATGATTTGACGCTTCTTAATTAGGCTCTTCGTTTCCTGGGAAAGCTTTCCGGTGTCCTGTCTAGCTACCCTGCCTCCAACTTCCACTGCACACTCCGTGATGATACTCGTCAGATAATCATTCATTGTATCTACGCTAAGGTTGGTTTCCTCGCTAAGAGCAGAGTACCTGTTCTGCAGTGACACTCTGAATTCCTGTACTTTCCCTCTCAGTGCTAGCTCATTGATTCGCTTCTTGCGTATCAGTTTCTGTCGTTCCTTCTTCAAGTCTAGGCGGATTCGAGCCCGTACCATTCTATGGTCACTGCATCTTACCTTGCCAACCACTTCCACATCCTGCACGACTCCTGGGTGTGCAGTCATTATTAAGTCTATTTCATTCTTATTTACGCCATTAGGGCTCCTCTATGTCCACTTGCGGTTTTCTCGTTTTCGGTAGAAGGTATTCAAAATACGCAGATTATTGCGTTTTGTGAATTCTACTAGTAGCTCTCCTCTGGCGTTTCTAGTGCCGATGCCATAATCTCCTACTGCCTGGTCTCCAGCCTGCTTCTTCCCTACCTTTGCATTAAAGTCGCCCATTACTATAGTATACTGTGTTTTCACCTTACTCATTGCCGATTTCACGTCTTCATAGAAGCTTTCAACTGAAGCGTCATCATGGCTGGATGTAGGCGCGTAAGCCTGTACTACCTTCATTTTGTATCTTTTATTCAGCTTAATTACAATGCCTACCACCCTTTCATTAATACTATAGTAATCCTCTATGTTGCCAGCTATGTTTCTGTTAATTAGGAACCCTACTCCCAGTTCTCTTCTCTCTGCCAAGCCCCGATAGCAAATGACGTGCCCATTCTGTAGCACGGTATAGGCCTCATCTGTCCTCCTAACCTCACTCAGCCCTATTATATCCCATTTAATGCCTTCTAGCTCCTCGAATATTACAGCTAGACTTCCATCACTAGATAATGTTCTAACGTTAAACGTTGCTAAGTTCAAGTTCCAATGGTGGCCTGTCCGTATCCAGAGATTCCTAGCACCCTCTGCTGCTTTGCAGATCTGACCGCCGCCGTGGTCAGTTGCTCCGCAGGTGGTGGGGACTGAGGGCCGTGAGTTAATTGACGAATGCCTACGGGAGGGGGTGGCCAGATACTGCACCAGGATGGCCAATCCTTCTCTGGTGAGATCCCAAGATCACTTGTTTTCATGTACAAGAGAAAGCAGAGATGTCTTCACTGTTTGTACATGAATAGGTAAGTTTCTTGTGCATTTGGATTAATGCTACATGTTCTGAACGTTGTACTTTAGAATTGTTTTTCACACTGACCCTAGAAGTAATTTGATTCTTAAGTGAGTTCAGGCTTTCGTAGGTGCCATTTTGAGCTGTAGTCTTACACTTCACCTCATTTCGGGAATTTGCAGTATGCTGTAAAACTCTTATCTTTATAATACGAAATGATTGGAATGTATGGGTTGTATGCTTCGAGTTCAGTGTAATGTCAATTACACGCCATTTCGAAGGATACACACTACACATTCTTTATATATGGTGCTGCCAGAACAGCACGAACATCCTTTTATGAGAAGTCATATTTGCTCTTAATACAAGATGAGAGGGTGCTGCTGACGTCCTGCGTAGTCTACCCCGACCCGAGCCTAGAGCAAGCCTACTTCCTGAACCTCCACATGGATAACCGAAAAAACTTCCGTGTCAGTAATGACGAAGAAGGAGTGAGAACACTGATGAGTCGATTTTTTTTCATTTTCAACATTGTCTACGGCCGCAAGGCCTTTAACAACCACCGTGATTGAGCGGCTTTTTCTCGGCGTGAGTTTGGAGTTTATCAAAGAAGTTGTTCAGGCAGTACGACGCTGAAAATTTTGGTGTCACAATGCCTGAACAACTTTTTCTAGTGTGGTCACGGTAGATGAACAAATATTGTTATTTGTGTGAGTTATTTTGCTTAAATATAGCTGGACCATTCCATGCCAAACGTCCGAGCCACTTTGGCGACCTTCTGAATTGTATTTGAAAAAAATGTGCTGACTTACTGCGTTGAAAACAGTGAACTGGTAGAATATTTCAGCGAGAAAAAAGGTTTTGTTCATAAGGCTGGCTTATAACTTCCTGGCCTAATGCCGTTTGTGTGCTGTTTGTGGAAAATTTCGTTTTAAAACTACCACTTACTTTTTCTAAAGCAAATTCGGTCTACCTGTTAAGTAAATGTGCTCCTGTAAGGTATTTGAAGCTCGATAATATTAGTGCAATTCTTTTGCCACATTCGCTTCCAAGAATAAAGCCAAAATGTGTTACGTTTGCATTTCTATTGCAATATTGCACTTTGTATTAATATCTGAGCAGTGAATACTTACTCCACAGAAGGTTTATTTTGAGGAAAAAATATCTTTAGACCTCTCAAGCTGCTGAAATATACGAGAAAATATCACGAATTCCACAAAATCGTGATTTTTGTCCGTATTGAGATGCAATTTGCCCCATGTTGTGATACAATGAAAACTCATCATTATACCTAAATTGTAAGAAAAATAAATTCTTTCTGTAATAAAAGTCTTATCGCAAAAAGGACAGGAAAGAGTGCTGTCAACAAAATTTCATTGAAGGTGCTACGAGCATTTTTATACTGAGCACAAGACCAGGGCTTATCTGCAACAACACATGTGTGACCATGACAAAATATTTTTAACCGCGAAAAGAATACTCTTTTTTGGAAAAGATAAGTGAATGTGTACTGATGCATTGATCCTTGGCCTTCCTGATAAAGAGTTCTAAAATCTCTCATTTTACTGCTTGCTTTTTGTTTCAAAAACCGTGTTTTATGAAACCTAGGACTACCCTTACATTCTTTAAGGTGTCCGGCCATGAAACTACTATAGTCCTTCTTAACATTTAAAGCATGCTGTCTTGCTTGATCATTGAAGCATTGCCCAGTTTGTCCTATGTTTACTTTTCCACGTGTTAGCGGTATCTCATACACATTAGATTGGCATCAGTAAACCTATTCTAGTGACGAATGGTGCAAGACTGACTATTCCTGTTGCTGTAAGCACATGCACTTTTGAAAGCTTGCAAGGGGTGGAAAACAACAATGTCATATCTGCTGGCTCTTTTCCTAAAATTGTGAGACACCTTATGTACGTAGTGCCGTGTGACATGCAAAGGTGATTGGTCATTCTCTTTTTCTTTTGGTCCTGTTTCCTTTAACTTTACTTTCTGCAGGAGGGTTTCGCAAACAAGTGTGATGACGCTGTTCGGGTATCGGCTGGCGCTATCAGCCCAGGAGTGCTAAGAATGTTCTGCCTTTTGATAGTGGGCATTCAAAATTAGTAGAAAGAGGAATTGATACCACATGTATTCAGACCACCCTTCAGAAGTCATGTTAGCACAAGGGTGAGGTCAGGCTTAAAAACCAGAATAAAAGACTAAAAGATGCTGGGGATCCTAACAGAATCATCACACCCGTTTGCGAAACTCTCTTGCAGAAAGTAAAGTTAAAGAAGACAGGACCAACAAAAAACAATGACCAAAACCTTTACATGTTATACCACATCACGTGTCTCACAATTAAAAAATAGCCAGCAGATATGATATTAGCGTGTTGTTTTTTACCCTTTGCAAGCTTTCAAAAGTGTGTGTACGAAACAGCAACAGAAATAGTCAATCTTGCCCCATTCGTCACGAGAATAGGTTTACTTCATGCCAATTTAACGTTTGTAGAAGTATTTTTTATCAGGTAAACCAATGATTAGTGCATTACTACACGTTCACTTATCCTTTCCGAGAGGGAGTATTCTTTTCACAATTAAGATTATTTTGTAGTGCTCACACGTGTCGTTGCGCATGAACACGGTTCTTGTACTCCGTATAAAAGCGCTCGTAGCACATTCATTAAATTCAGTTAACAGTCGGTGCTCTTTCCTGTCCTTTCTGTCTCTTCCTAAAGTTGTCGCGCTGTGACTAGCACACAACCACGATGAACCAACTCTCCCAAATCAAGCTCTTGTTACGTAACACGTAGACCGAGTTTTGTATGGAAAGGAGTGGTGCTTTTAAAATAAAATTTTTCACATACAACACCTAGACGGCATTCCAGGAAGTTCAGAAGGCAGCTACGTGACCAAATATTTTTCCTCTCCTAAATATTCCAAAAGTTCACTATTCTCATTGCAGCACGAGTTTTTCGAATACATTTGAGATGGTTGCCAAAATGGCTAGGACATTTGGCATAAAGTGACCCAGCTGTGTCATTAGCCATAATTATGCATTACCTCTTTTGTTTTTGTGGGTCCTGACTCAGTTTTGTGTTCGTTTTAGCTTATTGTGTTTCTGATCAATGTATTGGTTTGTTAAGTATTCGCTAAAGTTATATGTGCGAAAACCCGTATATGTTTGCATGTACATCATTTCTCATAACCAATTGTTTTACATCCAGGAATACAAAGCTTAAACCACTGTGATTGTATACATTTGAAAACACTATCCATATATATTTTTGTGTGCATCACTTCTTGGAAACGATTGTGTACATGAAGGCGTATATAGTGAAAATATGGTGATTGTATATATTTGAAAGA
>NW_023608344.1:2500-28579 GCF_013339725.1 Rhipicephalus microplus | reverse complement strand
TAAACGTAGTGGCTAGATAGATAGATAGATAGATAGATAGATAGATAGATAGATAGATACGCTCAAAGTTGCCCGAGTTCGCCGAGAAAGTCTTCGCATTTAAAAGAAGAAACACCCGACTTCACACCAGAATGCTCAAACTGAAACTGAAACCACTGTGGTGCGATGGCAAGGCAAGACAGGAACTTGACGATATTTAAATGCCGGCCACAAGGAATGCTAGCAGTCATGTGGGCCGCAAGGTTTAATCTAGTGTCCACTCTTTACGTTTAGTATGTTACTTCACGGTACTCTACTATGGGAGAGCAGACAGCTGTCCCGACAGAGCGCTTTCCTAGGTCTTTAAATAAAGGGGGTAATGATATAGAGTACTATGTTCTCGATTATGGCAGAGCATAAATAAAGCCATCCCGTGGGAGAGGCTAGAAAAGAGTAGTTAACGATTCAGAGTACTAAGTACTCTACAATGGTAGAGCATAGAGCCGTCCCGTAGGTGAAAAAGGAATTTTATTGTTCATCACATTACACACAAATTCGGTGCCACACACGCATACAAATTCGGTTCCGCATACACATCCAAATTCAGTTTCACAAAATTATGGCACTTGACATTTGTGTTCACAATCAAATCTATCACATGTTGGCACTGAATTGTTCTGGCACACAACACAACAAAATTGGGTTTGTTTAGGTACTTCTCAGGCCTTGAATCGGCGAACACGCCAAAACAACCGATTGTTGACGATTTTAATGAAGGCACGAGGACCATCATTTCAGGAGCTCCCTCCTCTCCTAGTGAAAAGAATTCCGATTCTAAATGATCCGTTACAATATTATACAAACCGCAAAAGCAAAGGCCATTGATTTTTACGGGTCTTTGCTTGATGCACAGACAGACACCTGTTTTCCCACAACACGAACATACCAGCGGTCAGAACTAGACGTGCTAGCGCGCCGTTTGGACATCTTTTCTTTTGAGAAATCTGTCTACACCCAAAGGGTGGTACGCCCTGTCCACGAGAAACCAAAAGGTCTTGGCCACGCGACAGGCTAACAGAGCGTGTTTGTTGTCCTCGAACATGCCGCAATGCACGCACTGCTCCGACCGAACGTAGTGCCAATATACAGTCCATACGCCGTGGCAGGACGGACCACCCATAACGCCACACCACATCCTGAATGCTGCCCGGCAGCCAACTGGGTGTCAGCAACACCCACAGAAAACCTGGGTTTTTGACCTCGCAGCCCGAGTTTACAAGCAGCTCTTGAGTGAGCTCCGTGTTACGCACCTCCAAGATGGGGGTGTCAAGATTTAATGCGGCTATACGCTTGTAAATTCCTACGACATGCCTATAGAAAGGCGTCGGGTTGATTGCCTTAGGCCCCGCGGGTTGCGTCTGTAGGAACAAACGACCCTTACTCTCAAGAAATATGTTGCCAGTTTCCTGGCGGGGTGTTCCTCCTGAAGTTGCGGGACCTTAAGGGTCGTCTTCAAAGCATACGTGTCCGCGAGGGCGACCACCGAAGGGATGTTCCATCCGCCCTTCTCGCGAGGCAACCCCAACTGCTCGTATTTAACGAGGGCCGTTTTGGCATTCCAGAAAAACCTAATTATTTGGGACTTGACCTTACTCGCGATACTGTACGGGATGACTGCAGAGTTTGTCAAAAACCACAGGCGCCCAGTAAAAACGCCCATGAGTAGATATCGACGTACGTAGTACGGAAAGTTAAATTCAAGTGCCCTGGTTATCTCCTGTTTAAGTGTCTTCACCTCCTCCTCCCAACTTCGGTTGGTTACGCCAGTGGCCCTGGAATTTACTCCTAGGATAGTTACATTGTCTACGACAGAGATGCCGTGTAGACACGTTACCGGGGATGCATGAAGACATAAAGACTTGCATTTATGCAAGTTAAGTTTTGCGCCGGATAGCTCTGCATAGGTTGTGAAAAGTTGAAGGACGGCGACGAGGCTGTCTTCGTCCCTGGGATATATGTTGATGTCGTCTGCATAGGCAGCTACCTTAAGTGAACCGCTACCTGGGTTCTGCAACCCTAGGACACTCGGGTGTCTTTCTACCTGGACAAGGAACGGTTCAACTGTCAGCGCGAACAACAGGGGGAAAGGGGGCAGCCCTGTCGTACGCCACGAGTTACCGGAAAGGAAGCAACTGTTTCATTATTTATGGTTAAGTCACTATGAATATCATTATACAGTTCCATGATGAGGTACACGAACTGTCTAGGAAAACCGAATGCCAACAGAGTGGCAAAAATGTATTTATGTTCTACCCTATCAAATGCCTGTGCCTGGTCAAGGGATGTAAGCCACCCCTTCGTTGTCGCTGTCTCGTGTAGTCTATTAATCTCTGTTCAGCATGTTCAGGGTTTGGACATTACGTCCCACAACAGAGCAGGACTGCCAGGACTTCATGAGGGACGGCATGACTCCCTGTAGGCGCAGGGTTAAGACAGTGGTTAACATTTTATTATCGGTGCCTAACAATGTGATTGGACGCCAATTGCGTGGGTCCTTTAAGTTTTCTTGTGTTTTTTGAAGCAGAATAATTCTGCCATTCTTAAACGACTAGGGGCAGCGTGTGCCTGCTCGTGAAAACATTCGAAACCTCAAACAAGGCGGGTCCTATTACGTCCCAAAATGCATTATAAAATTCAATCGTTAAACCGACACTTCCGGGCGCCGACCCGCGGTGGAGGCGGCGCATTGCCAATGTAAGTTCCTCTAGGTGAAAGACGAGCATGTCCAAAGGGATTAACGGTCCCAAATCCGGCGAAGATGTGCTACTGAACGCTTATCAACTGTTTACAATCGTCATATGTTTTCCAGTTATTATGGCGACATTTTACTGTTTCACTTGTTTCAAATTATGAACGCTAAAAAATACTGCTATGGAAGAACAGGTCTTCAGCCATCCTGTAGGTCTGTTAATGTAGTATGTTAATCACACATGACTGGGACTTGAGAAATCTTAAAACTGAATTTCAAATTACGCTTTCGTACACGAGAGAAGCTTCTTTTATACAGCTATCTGAGAGAGAGAAAAGACTTTATTTGAACAGATGGGCCGGCAATTTGGTCTCGGCGGCTTTAGGTGGCGGCTCGTAGTCCCTGGCATCGGGCGGCATCCCCGGCCAGCTGGACGGCCCAGAGTTGGTGATTCAGCTCGGGGCTTTGGAGGGCCGCCTCCCAGCGACGCTGACGAAGGAGGTCCCCCGCGGCTCCCGCAGCCGGGGCAGCGGCAGGAACGAGTGAGCTCGAGGCTCTCTGTGATTCGGTATTGACGGCCGCTACAGGCGCATCGTCACGATTGGTGGCATTTTCACGGCTGTCGTCGCCGGCACATTCCCAGAGCATGTGGCACAGCGTTGCTCTGTGCCCGCACGCTTTACACATATCAGTGGGGTATAGGTTCGGGTATAAGTGGCATAGAACGGTCGGGCTAGGGTAGGAGTGGGTTTGCAGTAAGCGAATGGTTACGGCATCGCGCCTGTTTAATTTCTCGTACGGTGGCGGAAACCTACGCCTTTTGAGCCTATATAGTGTTCTGTTATGTCACGGAAAGTTGTAAAACGATTACTCCATGACCATATTGAATATTGTTGCGGCGTGCCTATCAAAGTGTCTTGATCCAGCCGATGCATCGCCCCGCTCTCGGAGTCGGAGGCGGCGGCCATGTAGTGGGCCACGGCTCGGCGAGAGAGACCTCGAGCAGCGGCATGGGCCACCTCGTTCCCCGCGAGCGGAATGCTGGTGTGTGCCGGGGTTCATAGAAAAAAAAACGTTGAAGTTTGAGGCTCTGAGGGCGACGTCGAGTCGCCATTTACGCACATTTAAAAGATGCGCGCCGCTTCCCGCGAGACACGGCAGCGCGCGAAACTGCGGACGGCCGCCTGCGAGTCGCTGATCACAATCTCTGCATGCGACCAGCGCTAAGGCTATCGCGGCTTCTTTGGCCTCTATGTGTCCCGTCGTCACCGTGGCGCTCGTGAGGCATTTGCCCTGATAGTCAACGACCACAATTGCGTGAGCTCTTCTCCCTTCTCTATATCTCGCGGCATCTACCACGTCCATACTGTTACCAAACTTCTTTTGAAGCTGTCTAGCATGGTCGTTACGCTGTCCGATGTGGTGCGTCGGGTGCATAGCCCTAGAAATTGGCGGAATGATCAAATGGTCGTGGACTGAAACAGGGACCTCCACCTTTTCTCTTTGCTGAGCGTAATATCTGATGCCCTGCGACTCAAGGATGTGTCAACCCGTCTTTGATTTGGTTAAGTGTTCGTATTGCGCAACATCATGAGCATCAATTAACTCGTCGAGTGAGTTGTGAAGTCTTAGCTCTAAAAATATGTCGATGCTCGCGTTGATCGGGAGGCCCATAGCTCTCTTAAAAGCCTTTCGTATCATGCAGTTGATTTTTTTTTCTGAGCCTATCCACTTGAGGTAAGGGGTAACGTATGTTATTCGGCTTATCACATAGGCCTGCACGAAGATCGCGCAGTGTTCGCGCAGACCTTTAAATCTATTCGTGATAGGACGCAAATGTCTGATCACGTCGTCCACTGAACGACGGAGTCGGCGCACAGTCTCACCATTATGGCCATTTGCCTGTATGTGTAAACCCAGAATTCCAACTCTGTGTACGTGTGGTATGGGAGCACCGTCTGCCAACAGAATGCGTATTTTTAAGGATTCCCTTTCCTCGCCACTGGGGGTTTGGCAGCCTCTACTTTTGGGATTGCAGAATAAAAGTTCGGACTTGGTTGATAAGCACTCGAGGCCCGTTCCTTGCAAGTAGTCCTCAACTTTGTCCCGCCTGTAGCATTCTCTTGACGTGTTCGTCACAACCTCTTCCGGGAACCCAGAGGGTGATGTCGTCCGCGTATATACTGGAGTACAATTCAGACATTTCCAATAATTTCTCTTGTAGCCACAATAGCACTAAAGAAAAAGTAATGCTGATATTACGGAGTATTGCGGGTTGTCCGTCGAAACCATCTTAAAATCTTGTGACTTTTGGTCGGCGACGACGACAGTTGTGCGCCTACATGCAAGAAAATCACGTATGTGTTTGTACATTTTTAGACCTAGACCTAATGCTTCAACTTGTTTTAGTATCGATTGGTGTTTGACGGTATCAAAGGTCTTTTTAATATCTAGGCCAAGAATCGTCTTAGTGGAGCTGGTAGTGTCATCAACAATGTGGTGCTTTAGCTGAAGTAGTGGATCCTGTGTGGAGAGATTGCGGCGGAATCCCAGCATGGTTTGCGGGAATGCGTCACGGTCTTCGAGAAATTCGGTTACTCTAATGAGAACTGCGTGCTCCATGACTTTTCCTGCGCAGGACGTAAGTTAAATTGGCCTGAGATTATCGAGCGCAATTCGCTTGCCTGGTTGAGGTATCATGACAACTCGAGCTCTTTTCCACGCATCAGAAAGGGAGCCGTCTCTCCAGAACTCGTTGATGTAAACTACCAATCGAGAGATTGAATCATTGTCTCAATTTCGGAGAGCCTTGTTGGTAACCCTGTCTGGCCCTGGTGCAGAACGGGAGTTAAGTTTGAAAAGAACTGCCCGAATTTCTGCCTCGCTAAAGTCTGCGTTCAATTTATCATTAGCGACACTATCGTAATCGAGGTGTTGGGCGCTGTCTCCCGTCTTAAAATAGCGGTCTCGTATTGCGGCGAGGATATTCGCACCTTCGTAATCTTTCACAAGTCTCCGAGTTTTACGACCTTGGGCGGTCCAAGTCTCCACCGGATGCAACAGATGCCGAAAGAGACGCCAAGCACCCTCCCCACGCACCTACCTCTCGAAGCTATTACACATGTCTTCCCACTGGGCCATAGATACCTTAAACGCGTGTTCCTCGATTAATCTGTCTAACTGTGCCATGCGTTTTCGCAATTCCCGGTTGTGTCGTTGGCGTTTCCACCTTTTAAGTAGGGCTTGCTTTGCTTCCCACATATGTAGCATCCGGCTGTCGATTACTTCAAGCTTCGCTTCGGGTGGAATTCTCCACGTTGCCGCATCTACGTCCATATTGAGCGTCACAGTCCATTCGTCTATATTTGTGATCAGCCCGTCGCACGCCCTCCTTGTTCTCGTTTCTTCCAGAACTCGTCCCATTTTACTAGTGTGAAATTGCGGCCGTTGCCTTTTCAGCATTTCCACGAACACTCGGGCCCGTGTCAATTATAATCTTTATAATCGAGTGGTGACTCCCCAAGTCCTCTTGCACGTTTTGCCAAAACACTGCGGTACATTCGATGCGAACGCAAGGTTTCGCAGCGTGTCTGCACTCACGCTATTATTTCCCCGTGTGGTATATCGGCGGTATTCGCGGTGAGTTCAAGCTGTAGACTTCCGAGTCTTTCCAAAAGTGTTTGCCTTTAGGAGTCTGCCTCTTCCCTAGAAGCACTCTCATCGTTCGTGTCCATCTCCGCCGCCTCGGGTCGAATAGATGTCGACGACCGTAGCAGCGAAAGTGCCAGTGGCGTCACCTGTTTCTGCGAAGCTTGTGATTGTGCATCCTCGCTTTTCTACATGCATGAAATTTTCCGCTCTGAGGATAGCGTTTTCGCGTTTGAGCTCAGAAATTGTCGATTGTAACGGTCATAGGCGTTGTTCTAGCGCTCGCTCTATTGCTTTCACGAGGTCGCTCCCACCAGCACCACCGACGGTGGGAACAAGAGAACGATCCGCGGAAGTGACGCCACCGGCGCGAAAAGCGGCGACATCTGCCCATCTCACCTGTTGCCCAGTGTTCATATAACCTTGTTGCGGCTGCCGTCGCGTTTGGTGCTGCTGACTTTGTGTGCCTTGGTTAAAAGCTGCGCTGCCTGGATCGGCATCAACACGCATCTCCGACGTGTTCTTCGGCGTCGGTGTGCGGCTGCGAGAGCAGGACCGACGTTTCCCCCTGCCGCCTGTCGCGTCTCGGCTAGTCGAACATCTTGTTGGGCCGGCGTTGGACGAATTATTGTCCGACGACGGATAATGACCGTAGTGAACTGTATTACCTCCTGTGCCAATGCTCTTGTTGTATCTGCTGCAGTACACCTCCACTGCTTCCTCTTCTTCTCGTCGTCTTCACTCTAGTTGGCGATTATAGACTGTGTACGGAGTCTTGTATCTCGCCTGGTGCTGCGGTCTCCTGTGAGGTGAGCTTTGCCACACAGTGGACACTGTGGCTCACATCGATGGTCAGACGGCGGGTTGTTGCTTCAACAGCCCCAGTATATCTTGTCCTGCAGGTTGGGGCACACGTCAGAGCGATGTCCCAGCCTGCCACACTCATAGCACACGTCGATGTGCTTCCTGTACAGGGAGCATCAGACAAGCATAGGTCCGTAGTACATGTGTCTGGGTGCGTGGTAGCCGTCAAACATTATGATTATCTTGTCAGAGGTACCCGTGCGCTTAGCGTGCAGCACTCCGGGGTTGCGCTGCGTCACTAAGTTATTAACAATGTCCTCCGGGCTCTCATCCTTAGAAATGTCCCTAATGATGCCTTTCAAGTGTTTTCCGGGGCGGCTTGATAAGCATTAGCAGCGAACTCTTTGCCACCGATGCAAAACTTGCTGATCACTCCGTGGCGTGCGGCTCTGTATGCTGACGTTGTGCTGAGTACAACGACGTTTTTGCATCACATTGAGGCAGATACTATCTTCTCCAGCTGCTTCTCTGCCAATACCAGCCGCGTTACATAGGCAGAAAGAAAGGCGATCCATTCCATATTCGGCCCCGTCGAAGCCATCTATAGGGCGTACGATGATCTTGAAATAATCGGGTGGCAGTTCTGGCATTCCACTTGCCTTATCGAGGTGCTGAAATGGACGGGGACACTTTTTCTTGTATTACGCAGCCGTGGCCACGGATGGTGCTATCCGCGTAGTCAATGCGGCAGCCGTCACTTGCTGCGTCTTCACCTGCTGTTTTAGCGCCAACTTGGATGCGCCATCGGCCTGTTTTGTTCTCCGAACGCTGCACCATTCTGCTCCCTCACCGAAATCTTCTGGCCTAATCTCTTCGTTATCTATCACTACGACATCCATTTATCTCTTGGAAATGCCTGGTGCGCTTTAGTCGGAGATCGAGAGGTCCGAGAAGGTGCGGCGACACGTATGGCTGGCGGGCCCCACCACCGCAGCGGCCGGGCTATGGGTACAGTGCGTAGACACGCTGGACTTGGTTTTCTGCCAGCGATTAGGAGGAAAAAGCTCCGATAAGCGGCCAAAAAGTGGTCCCACCTGGCTGAGCTTGGTGACAGAGAAGTCCTTGAAACTTCCGCTGAACGGTGGAGAGAATGGTTTACACGTTGAGTTTGACAAACCACCAAAAACATAGGAACGTTACGGAACCGACGCGAAGCACGTCTGCACTCCATTGGCCCCCTAGCGGTGTCTTCCTAGAGCTATCTGATCGTCCTCATTTTTTATCCATGTATTATATCTGGAACACAAAGACATTCGGCAGATTCATGTACCTAGGAGTCAACTTTATGTGAAGCACGCAGAGGGAAGGAGACTGTGCGCATTTTTTTTATTGAGCGACACGTCATGAAACGACGCCCAATACAAGTACAGATGTTGCACGCAGAGACATATGTTGAATAGTTGCTGATGTTTATATAACGAGTTGTCCGCTTGCACAGCGATGTCTGCTGGAAATAAGTTTTAGCAATACCAAAAGCTGATATGAAGCATTTGCGCTCGTGAAGATCCCTTCACACTGCTACCTGAATCAATTTCAGCGCATAGCACTTCACCACAATATAGCTTAACCCGACGTGACAGCTGTATGGAAGGAGTACATATGTAATGTTTATACAATTGGGTAAGCAGCACTGCAACCACTATATACGTTTCACGAAGATTAGCGTCTATTTCACAAGTAGTTCCGAGACGTGGCGTAGCTCTGTGGTAGAAGGCTTGACTGCCACGCAGAATGCTTGGGTTCGATTCCTATTGGGACCCTGAAATTTATTATTTGCATTCGTCGGGTGGCCAACGCTGCCTATGGGAGTGTTTTCTTAACACTGACATTTATTCTACGCCTTTGTTGGGACGATGCTACTAATGTCAGGCATTGCTTAACGCTCGAACGTTAAAATTACCCATGTGTGTTCTCGTCATTCCTTGGTAGATACTAAGTGTCAATCACATGTTTTACACAGCCGCCTTCCAGCGGCACATACCCGCCCATGAGTGTGCGCCACTGTCAGGCGGGAAGTGTTTGACGACGTACGTGACGGGATTGTGGCATTCTTCATGTCTTGACCAGCGCGCCATATTCGTCCAACCATCTTACCCTCCCATGCTAATTTTAGTTCACGCCGAGGGAAGAGGTGGCCACGAGAGCACCCAAACGTAAGCGGCTAGATAGATAGATAGATAGATAGATAGATAGATAGATAGACGGACGGACGGATGGACGGACAGACAGACAGACAGACAGACAGACAGATAGATAGATAGATAGATAGGTACGCTCAAAGTCGCCGAAGTTCGCTAAGAAATGCTACGCATTTAATAACGTAGTTTATTAGAAGCTAAGCAGCTTTTGACTAGCCGGTGTAAAGCTGTTTCTCAGTGCACGTCCACTGCGCATGCTCGCGTCTCGTGCCGCATGCTCCCGGTCTTGCCAATCCAGGAAGACACCTCAAAACTATCGCTCCCCTCCGCTTCTCTCACCTCGCAAGGCCGACGATCGCGCTGCGCAATTTTTCACTGCCCCCTCCCCCCCATATAGACGGTTTCAAGGTCACAAGCGTTGTACTCTGAAAAATTCCGCTCACCTCATTTATCAGCTCCTAACGTCGAAACTGAAGGCACGTTTTAAATTTTTTTAAGCGTAAGGAAATTATCTCTTTTTTGTTTTTCATGTAAGAGAAACGAGCCTAAAGTACAAGGGAATGTTTTATGATTTTTATGTTGCTCAAAAAAATATCTATTTGAAACAATTTTGTCAAATACGGGAAGGAACCTGTAGAAAATCACCGGGCCATTTTCTAAAGCTCTTGTACTCCACCAATGCTAATAAAGCACATCGGTAGACAAAACCAGAAGTCTCCAACGGCCTGTGTTTGTAAAGCTTGAAAAGGTCTATATTTAGGTACTGTATCACGCGTTCAAAATTGCGTCAAAGGCGTCATTCTTTGGCTTTCGCTTGATGAGCGTCAGCGTAAACGTTGTCACCAGTGCAATCATAAGCACCCGCTGCTTCGCATCCACAACTGGTTCCCTATATAGGGAGATGTGAAGCGTGGAACTTAAGCAATAGGACATAACAGAATATACGAGCAGCGCAACCTAATTGTAGTTACAACGTAACTACGGAAGCGAAAAACAAGTAGAAAAAAGAGCACTGACATTCAATAACGATTTATTGGTGGAGTGGTGTGCATATATAGGTGATGCGTGGAAGTGTGCAGTGAACAACCACTGCGATACAATGGCAGCGAAACTCTTGTCTCTTGTGGGTGAATACATTGCTTAAAAATGACCAAGATACGCAATCACATTTTGTAATAGCGCAACTGATGGGGAACTTACGCATGTACCGTCAATCTTCCTTATGTGATAGGCTTCAGTTATCTCGCACGTGGCCTTCGGGTGGTGCGTGCCAATTACCTCGCAACGCTCAAAGGGGAGCTCGTCCTAAGCTTTACTTTCAATTGCAGATGCATTTAGTTATGGAATACCAGAATGCAATGCATCAATTCAAGACTCAAGCTCTATTGTTGATCGTTCAGCAAAGCAGCCTTCTGCCTTAAATATTTATTCTCAGTTGTCTGCGCCTTGCCGCCGGAAATAGGCCACAATACATTTTTCATTAATCCTTTTTCAGCTGAGCTCATCTCGTATTGAGGGACAAAAAAAAGTAGGCCATTTTTCCAGGAATAACAACAGGTTGCCATACACGAGCAGCTTACCTACTCACCAACTCGTCAAGTTTTCCGAGCTTCCGATGTTAATCAACTAGAATGTGTGCCTGAGCCTACAAATCACGTCTGCGTAAACAAACGTAACCCGTGACCCAAATAAGCTTTCACGTCATTTCCTATTTTTTTCTTTACTTCATCAGCCCAAGGATATCGTAATCGCCGCAATAGGGACACGTGTGTTCTTTGTGTTCTTTTTGTACACAAATAATACGGCGCCGGGGTCAGGGCGAGTTCGAGGCCGTCTAGGGAATACAACGATTTCGGGGGCGACTAGTGTATTTGAGCGAGCCGGTAGCGTCCGTGAATTGGAGCTTGACTGTGTGCGCAGACTGCAAAAAAATACAAAAACATTTCAAAGCAGACGACGTGGACACACTAACACTTGCCCGCAAGATGAAGCTGCCGCCTTCATTCTCTGAATATTTTTGGTCGCACAGCCTTAAAAAATTCTTGCATATGCTTAATTTGTTTTATTGCTTTTTATCACAGTTTTATCTGTCCTCCGTGAAGCCACTTTCTGTACCTGTCTTCTTGTCGGGACGGTGGGTCAAGATTGCGGATAGAATTCTGTACGGCGAGAGTTTTCCAGTGAAAAAAAAAAGACTCGAAACTCTCACGATTGCATGCGGGTTTCGATAAAGTAAAATTGTGTTGAGTTGGTAGCTCGTGTCACCATGCACTACTTGGATCTTAGGGAACGTGCACTTGCCTCTGGACAATTTGGGAAAACTGCCCTGGCCGTCCACTAATCTCAGGGTATTTAATGGAACTGCTCAGTGCACAGGTCCCGTAGCAACAGCACTGGACGCACTAAGTTAACCGGACGTGTGGCTGAAAGAAATGAATACGTCCGATGCGGGAACGATACAATGTTATGTTTTTTCTGTCTAATACGATATCTGCTGAAGCTCGAGCCTCGTGGAGCACATGAAATTTCACGTTTTTTGTTTTTATTGCTTGTTTTCTTTAAATGTGTGAAGTTCTCGCGGTGGTTATGACCGCCAACGTATTCTTTTCCTACATTATTTTAGCTTTTCCTTTCGCAAGCTTTGCGTAACATTCTTAATCTGCTGAGAATTTTTCCCGCGTAGTAAGATTCCAGGTGCTTCGTCCTTTAAAGGTCTTGTACTGTTTCTTTAAAAAAAAGATGATAGTCTTTCTTGGGGACCTTTGGCGCAAAAATTTTTGTCTGTCTGTCTGTCCACTTGTCTGTTTGTCAACACTTAACGGTACTTGGCATTTTAAACGGCACCAGCGTATTCACCAAACGGCTGACCCTATCCGCAGTGCCCAACAATGTTGCTCAAGATTCAGCATTCATACTTGTGCGATTGTCAAGTAAACAGGAATTATCGCGCATATCTGAGGCACCATAAAAACACGTATATATTCTGTACGTGCGTCTTTTACTAAAAAATGCATACATAAGTTATTCTAAAGACCGTAGCGTTTATCACGTGGCGCTGATCATGCAACGCTTGCAGGAAAAGGCAAGTGTTTCCAACGCTTTGTTAAGACAACACAGTGGTGGCACGTATACCCGTCACCTTGCGTTCTACACCTTATCACCTCCGAGACGGGTGCGTCTCAGAGCCACACGTTTCATTTTTGATACTGTTTCAAAATGTCCTGTGTCGACTGATGACTCCAATGACTCATATGACTGAATGTGTAATGTGTGAATGTACGATTTATTGCACATGATCTAATTATAATTGTGTCATAGTTCTGTCTAGAATACTTTGACACATCGTCGCCTTTCCCCAGTGCCCAAGGTCACGTACTTTCATCTGTTTTCGCTTTGTATTAAAGGGGCACTGAAGTAAAACTGTGAACAATTGTGTTAGAAAAATAGCCACCCTGTTCACTAAGTGTCTGCTGACGAGGAGGGTACCAGAATCCTCGAATATGGCAACCACCATAATAATTCATAAGAAAGGGGGAGACAAGGACTTCAACAATCACAAGCGGATCAGCTTGCTGCTCTCCATCATATACAAACAATTCACAAATGCAATTGGTAACAACGAGCACATACAAGACTTCTTATAATTGCAGTATTCAGCCATCTTTGACAACTTTGTTCATAGAGCGTTCCTTTACTTTGTAACATCGTGATACACATTCGGTCATACGAGTCAATGTTGTCATTAGTCATAAACGGACATTTCCCAACAGCTTCGAAAAAGAGTACAAAATGATTGGTAGATGAGGCATCAAAAGTATACCCAGCAGACCAAGAATGTTACTCAAAGCATACGAAATGAAAACAAACATAATTTAAGAAGCTCGCTGAGGAATTCCCAGTAACAGATGACGCCCTCCTCGCTAAGCTACGAGACAAGTACATAAGCGCGCTCACAACTCCCCCGTGCACTTTAGCATACCAAGGCCAGGAAAACGCAGTGCTAGACGCACCGATCACCAAGGCAGAACTATTCGCGGCCGCGCAAGCAGCAAAGCGCAATACTGCCCCCGGTCCTGACCAGCTAACAATCCCGATGATTCGGAATCTGAGTGATGAACACCTGGAACAACTTACTCGATATTTTATTGAACAGATATGGCAGAAGGGTGTCGTTTCTCAACATTCGAAAGAAGCCAAAATTATTCTTATTCCGAAGCCAAGAAAAACATCCGACCTAGAAAATCTAAGACCACTATCATTAACATCCTGTCTTAGCAAATTATTCGAAAAGGTTTTTCACACATGCCTCACGACTTACATTGAAGATCGGAACCTTTTTCCAACAAACGTGTTAGGATTTCGCCAACATTTGTCAACGCTGTAGGACGTCTTCCTTCTACTTCGGGAAGAGGTACTCTGCAATACCACGGCTGGGGCAGAACATCTAGTCGTAGCTCTTGATTTGAAAAGCGCATTTGACACTATGTCCCATGAGCTAATCTTATCTGAGTTAAATGACATCGGCTGTGGGCAAAAGATATATGACTACGTTCGCTCTTTTCTAACCTCTCGCACTGCTACAATAGGCCTAGGCAATACACGCTATGATCCGTTTCCTAAGCCCAATAGAGGCACACCACAAGGGTCGATACTATCTCCTCTTCTCTTCAACATCGGCATGAGACGCTTAGCAATAGGACTAGACAGCGTGTCAGGGCTAGGGTATGCGTTCGATGCGGATGATATTACCCTATGGGCCAACAGTGGCTCTTTAGGACAAAAAGAGCAAATCCTACAAGACGCAGTCACCACTGTTGATGACTTCGCTTATCAGAGCGCAATGAGCTGTGCTCCCGATAAATGTGAATTTATTAGAATCCGAGGCAGAGGCTGCCGCATTGACGAGCCGCTCAACCTCTTTTTAGGAGACCCTAAGATAAAAGAGGTAAAGAAAATGCGAGTCCTCAGACTGTGGCTACAAAGCAACAAGCGAGTGGACCACACAATAAAAACCCTAAGAACAACGGTGAAGCAGATCTCCCATATGGTTTATAGAGTCACCTATTACCGAAAAGGTTTCAAGGAAGCTGAGACGCTCCGGCTGGTTCAAGCTTTTGTCCTCAGTGAGCTAACATATAGTCTTCCTTTCCAGGAGATTAACAAAACCGATTTAAAGGCCCTAGATGCGTTGATGCGAACATCGTACAAGGCTGCTCTCAGCCTACCACTTGGAACGTCCACAGAACGTCTCGAAGCCCTCGGTATACACAATCATTATGAAGAGTTACGCGCAGCGGTGCTCATTTCTCAACGGGAGAGGCTTAACTTAACCACTACTGGGAGAAAATTGCTACGCCGTGTAGATTACCCAGCTCGTCCTCAGTATTCGGGAGAGGAACTGGAGTCCATGGCTAAACCGCTACGTTAAAAGATTCTAGTAGCCCCTATCGCAAAAAACATGAGCCCCCGATATCACAAAGGTCGTAGGAGTGCACGAGCTCGCAAGTTACAGCGACAATTCGGGAACAATCCGGACACGGTGTACACAGATGTCGCCCTATGCGGCACGAACAAGTACGCGCTCGCAGTCGTAGGAGCGGCCCCAGGTCAAAGCCTTTTGTCTTGCGCCACGGCACGAGCCGCGTCCGTGAATAATGCCGAGGCTTTAGCTATCGCGCTTGCTATTAAAGCTAACGATGTTGTGGGACGATCGTCCCATGTTCTTCCATGGTCTTCTATGTTCTTCCATGATCGTCCATGGTCTCATGTTGACTCTTTCTCATGGTCAGACTACCACAAAACACAATTCGCCTATTAGGAATTGACCTAACGCAGAACCGTGCTATCATTTTGTGCCCGGGTCACGCAGGACTCGATGGCACTGAGAAAGCGGACGGCGCAGCTCGCGCTTTAACCAACCTAGCGACCTACCACGGCGACTACAGCCCCCTTTTACCGCGAGATATCCTTGAGAACCCACGGCTTGAGCGACGAAGGTACAGTGTACCACACACAGCTTTACCCGGCCGGAATTCTTATGAGTGGTGCCGTATACAAAGAAACACATATGCAAATGTTTCGTCGAAGCACGCCATTCACCCTGCGATATACAGCGATAGTTGTCCTTGGTGCAGAGGCAGGACCGCTCTCGCCCACATAACGTGGGGTTGTCGGAAAAGGCCAACCGAAATTAACTCGCCGCAAATAGCCGGCAAATTTTCCGCAAGGGAGCAGCGGGAGACTTTGCTCGCCAGCGAGGATCTGGGAGTGCAACTAGCGCTCCTCGACCAGGCGCAGCGGGCCGCTAAAGCCACTGGAGCCCTGGAATAGGGGCCCCACCCACATGCTCCCCATATCTTTTTTTCTTTGTTTTTTTTTAAATAAACGTTTTGATATATAAACATAATGCAGCAATACGATACGTTCTCGGTCATGTCGACCACCAGAACCTCACAACTCAGAATGAAAAAGAAGCAATAAAAAGAAGAAATGCAAAACTTCGTGTGTTTAACGTGTTTCGAGCTGTATGAAAAAAATGTATGACAACGAAACAAAAGAAAATGATATTCTCAGTCGGTCTTGTTAACCAGACGTGCAAATAGGTAAGTGCGTCCGGCGCTGTCGCTATTCTACATTTAGTGTCATTATGTAGCCCAAGATTAGCGGATGGCAGTGGGTAGCATTTTATTTCGTCCAGAGGCAACTGTACTTTGCTAAAGGTCCAAGACGTCTTGATACGATCTGCCGACTGGACACAAGTGCACTTTGTCTAAGTCCGCATACATTCGTGACAGCTTCGAATCTTTCTTTCCTTTCTTCAATTCACTCGATATCTTTCGCCATGCAGCATTCTATTCGCAATATGTGCTTGCTATCCTGACAAGGAGGCAGAATCGGAAAGTCGATATCTGGTGGACAAAGGAAAGTGTGATTGAAGAAAAATGACAGCATATTAGCTGACAGAATGATGAGGAGTGGAGCGAAGCCTCCACCAGGCTGTCCATGATTCCGTACGTCTATGCATCTATCCGTCCATACGTGCGTCCATTCGTGACCGTCCATTTGTGCATTCGTCCGTCATTGCGTCATTCCATGCGTCCACGCGTGCATCCATCCGTCCGTCCGTTCGTCCTTCCGTGCGTCTGTCAAACCGTCCATGCGACCGTCCATGCAACCGTCCATTCGTCCGTCCGGTCAGATAGTGAACACTCCAAGTACCGTCATCTCGTATCTTTTCAACTTACACTCATCATATAGAGGTACCGTCATCCAGCAGACATTCTACAGTTTAAACAACAGGCGGCTACCTAGTACTACTACTACTACTACTACTACTACTACTACTACTACTACTACTACTACTACTACTACTACTACTACTACTACTACTACTACTACTACTACTGGATGGATGGATGGAAATAACTTTATTTATACGTCCTGTACAGGGTGTAGCCACCTGCCTGGCTGATCCCCCGTTGGGACTGGGAGGTCAAGCCTCCCAGCCCTGTCTTGGACGTACTGGACAGCAAGGACTTGGGGAATATGGTCGTGAGACTTCATCATTCCTGTAAACCGTTCCCGGGAAATGTCACGGCCAAGCGACCCTCATTCCCAGAGCATATGCTCAAGCGTGCATACTTCTTTCTTACATGCCTTGCAAACAACATCCATATCTTTTATATCGTACCGTTCTTTTACCTGTGCCGGTGAGCAATAAGACTGTGTCTGTAATTGTCTAAGTGTGACCGCTTGTGCCCTGTTTAGTCTACTGTGATGGGTGCAAACTCTCTCCTCCCCAAGTAGTAATGTTTGTAATTTCATTTTATGTCATGGGTGTAACCCGTTGTAGATTTTCGAATCCAGCACAGAATCAAAGCCATGTGTAAAAGCGTCCCGGTCCATAAGTTCGCGGGCAATTCTGTTGGCCGATTCATTTGGATTCATAATACTACTACTACTACTACTACGTATACTTTGCGGACCCACAACCAATGGCATACAAAGCTTTGCCCTTTAAACACCAAAACAAGTTTACTTATGCTATTAATACCTCGAGACTTGGAGGCCGAAAATGAACAGATTTTGTAGGTGGCAGTTCTATGTTGCGACCAAGCAATAATGAGTTCCCGTCGTCGGCTTCAAAAATGTTTCTCTCTCTCTTTCTATTTTTTTTTTTTTTTGCTGTCTGCGCACATGGTCGAGCTCAAACTCAGAGCACTACCGGAACGATGAAATACAGTGGTCGCCCCCGAAGTACATGTATTGTCTACGTGGCCTTCAACACGCTCTGATAGACTGTGGTGGCATCTGATTTGTGAGCAAAAGATCAAGAACACACATGTTCGTGCTTCGGGGGTATCATTGCGGTGGTGCCGACAAAGTAAAGAAAAACACTAAAAGATGGGAAAGGTTATTTGGGTCACGAGTTACAATTGGTTACGCAGATGTAACGGATGGGCTCCGGCTCATCTTCTGTTGGATTAACACGGCAAACTGACGGCAATCTGGATGAGTTTGTAAGCCAACATTTTTATGTAAGGCAGCCTGTTGTTATTCATAGGCAAAGGGCTTGCTTGCAGTCTTTTACTACGAGGTAAGGTTGGTTAAATGGGACATAACTAAAAAAATCATTGGTGGGCCTACTTTCAGCTGAAAATGGCGACAAATATTGATATATTCAAGGTGAGGATAAAAATAAGCTGTGTCAGTAAGCATAGGGTTAGGATAAATATTGAATCCAAAAGGCTGCGTTGCTAACAGATCCAACACAAAGTCTGATGGCAACCCATTGGCAGATTTGGAGTGACCCATGACCTCGGCGCCGGAGTACTCCACTCTGGCTGAGGAGAACAGAAGGGAATCTACCAATGGAACACACATGCTCCCTCTGGAGAAAATGACAGGGTCAGAATGTACAGGTGATGTGTGCGTCTCTCTTCTTGCACGAGAGGGCACGCTGGACCAACACCACCTAGACTTTTCACAATAGTTTAGATGGTGTTGGCTGGACACAGCGACGCTTCACTAGCGAAACGTGAGCTGTGACGCCAGGCGTAACTGACGCTACCGGCGTCTGTTATCGCGCCAAAAGTTGGCACCGTTTCAAGGCACGTGGCGTTTGATAATTTGTGGTTTCGTATGCCTATTTTCGCGGTATAGAAGAAGGTGCTCCGTGGAGGGGACCTCGAGACGGAGCTGCTCCTTATCTTCCAATGGAACATATATAGAGAGAACTCTCAGTCCGCCAATGGAGAAAACTTGCTCTGCATTGAGCAGAAGGAAGTATTACCGGAAGGGCTCCGAATCTGTCAAATGATGACGCCATAGGTTTTGGATTCGTGCATTGCACTCTGGTATTTTATTGTAAGTACATCTGTTAATGAAAGAAAATTTATTTTACTGAAAGCGCGGGATCCTACTAATATTCATTAAAGTTTTACGTTGAACGATCTATCAGTATCCTATCATCGACGTCACGTGACTCCTTCTTGCGACAATTCTACACTACGTAGCTGGGAATAAAACTTGTTTTGTTTTGTCACCTAAAATAACTTGGCCCATACCAACAAGAGACATTGGCCACACTGCACCTTATCAAGCAAATTTAAAACCGCCATAACAAGCTGATTAAAGCTCATGCCGACTAACAAGGAAACAGTAGGCATTAGCATAAAATGTTTCTGATTCAAGCAAAACCCATTTGACAGTTCTGCAGCAGTCAATGATATGCGGCATCTAATCACTGAAACTGTCAAGTTGCAAGGCTACACTCAGTGCTACACTAGACGATCTTGAAGGAATGTTCATCCGAGAAAACTTTTCAACTTTGGTATATCAGACTGCCCTGATGAGAAGTGGGCTCAGTCTCGAGGCTATTTTCTTGATCTACCGTCCCGCCGCCTTGCCACGCACATTTCTGACTTCGACGTTTTCCGAGCACATAGGCTAGGAAGCTATGCCGCTAAATAGCTCGGCCAATTATCGTCTACATTTTCCTCATAAGAGGTTAGATATGCTATCTTGGCGAGGAGAAATAGGTTAAACGTAACTGGTTTATCAGCTAGCGGAATTTTCGGAAAAACACGGAGCAAGGAGAAAGCTAAAAAAATTGCGAAGGCAGCAGGGCAACCACACTTGCTACTGAAACTGATCCTGAATAAAAAACTTACGTTTTAGCGCAGAAAGTCACAGTATTTAAGAAATCATTTCACTACAAGCTAAGGAGAATAAACTCTCTGTGCTTCCATGTGTTGACACTTCTAGCACTTCATTGCTACGTCCGTCTTGCTGGTGCGCAGAAAATACCTCCTTTTTTAACTTTTATAATTTGCGCAGTGTCATGAATAAACGCTTCGAACTGTTTTGTGCTATTGATTCCTGTTCCGCTGACATTATTGGTCTGATACAGACTTGGCTTTCTGAAAGAGTAAAAAAATGAAGAAATCTTGTATTCTCAGAAGTGCTACAAATTTTTACCGATATGACCGCAATTACCGGTCTGGTAGGGGTGTTCTACTGGCAGTTGCCGATAATCTTGCTTCTCGTATTATTCCTGTTGTGGCTTCACATGAGCATGTTTGTGTCCGCGAGCTCACCGATTCTCGCGAAATAATATTTGCTATAGGTCACCAAGTGCACCATTATCCCTTTTCAATGACCTGCATGATGTTGTCAGCAGCTGTTCGTCAAATACCCAAGATCACTTTCCTTCGTTCCTTGCGATTTAAACCTTACGAATGTCATGTGAGAAAAGGACCCGGTTACCTTAAACACAACTCAGTTGAAAGTAGAGAATTTTTAAATTTCAAGAGCGAAGCTCCCTAAGGCGTGAGTCTGTTCATCCTCCGTTGTCGTACGTAGCCATCAGTGGCACATACCCGCTCTAAATCGGGTATGTGCCGTAGGGCATGTGAGATGGATGGCGGTATAAGTGAGTTCCCTTACCTCAATTATTGTGGGAAAAATCGATGATGTCCCTCCAGAAAGACCGAGATCGCAGTTACCAAAATACGATGTCGAGTCCCCCCCCCCCCCCCCCCCCTGAATTTTTACCTACACAGGCCTGGCCAGGTACAGTCACCTTTATGCCTCCATTGCAATGAGTGTGAATCTGTTGACTATTTCTTTCTAACCTTCAGATTATTCACCAAGCAGAGGAAAAGACTTCTGGACGAACCGCTTCAAAGGTTGAGATTAAGTTTATCCCTCCCGGTTCTTCTTTCCTTTGGGGGCTACCGTGCTGGGTTTTAGCCACAGGAGTGTTTGCGCAGCCGTTTGCGATTTTCTTCGGGAGACGAGAAGAATGGAATGCTACATTCATCGTTAAAAATATATCAAAGTCAAGCATATTGATTAAAAATGAACATTTGAAGTTATGAACACTTTCTTTTAAATAGCCAGACACCGATCGTTTCATGGCCGATCCCCCATGGTGGGTTGCGCCAGGATAAAAAAGGGACAAACAAACTTGGAGTGTTCACTAGGTGGACGCACGCACGTATGGGCAGGCAGACTAGAAGATGGAAGGACAGATGGAAGGACGAATGGACGCATGGATAGACGCATGGATGGTAGCGCGGACGGACGGAAGCAAGAGCGAACGGACGAACTGAAGCATGGACGGGCTAACGGATGCTTCGCCCTACTCATCGTCATTCACTCCGTAAATCTGCTGTTATTTTTTTGTCACGATTTTAACTGTTGCCCCCCTGTGGTAGTCTAGTGGCTAAGGTACTCGGCTGCTGACCCGCAGGCCACGGCTTCGTATCCCTGCTGCGGCGGCTGCATTTCCGATGGAGGCGGAATTGTTGTAGGCCCGGGTGCTCAGATTTAGGTGGACGTTAAAGAACCCCAATTGGTCGAAATTGGGGTGAAGGTGTCTTTATGAGGTCGTGAATTTTGGCGATGCGTCCAGCCACAACGGCGTTACCTCTGGAGACTTCGTCGCGAGAGGATGATTAGCATTACCAAAGGTGGCGTCAACGTCAGACCATTTTTTATTGGGAATGAAACATGAGAAGCTTAAGCCTGCTTTAGCCCTAAAGAAGCCGGGTGTTTAGAAAAATTGGTTAATGACTTACTGTTACCGGTACCCTACAATGGGAGAGCACAAAGCAGACCCAGTTGCCATCAAACCAATGCGTGTTTTCAGATAATGTTTGTAAAGATTGTGCAGAAGAAATTATCGTCAATTCACGGTATACATGCAATCGACTATGGGAGAACGGAAAGCTTTCCCGATGAACAAGGCTGGTTAACGACTTAGAGTACATGGTGCTTTACCATGGGAGAGCATAAAGCCATCTCGATACGTATGAACGAAGCAAAGGCAAGTGTCACACAGACAAACCCGTGGCTATTGATGCGTTTAGATCAAGTGTTTAACGATTTAGAGTTCTTGGTACTCTCATAGAGCAACATAGTAAGCATAAAGAGTGGTCAATGGCTGCCTGTCGCGGCCCAAGGCCGTAGAATTCCTGCCGTCTGTTAGGTGGCGCACATAAAAAACTGAACTTGTACGAAAATAACTTCCCATTAAACTAATATTTTGAAATAATTTGTGAATACATTAGTTGTCCTATTGAAAAAAGTGGTTGCCTTGGCTACGGCGATTCCGCATGCATCGCTGCTAGGCCCGAGCATACCTGGACTTGTTGTTGCCCCTGCATCACCAAGGCGCCGTTTTCTCTCACCGGCTACTGCGATACACACACATACGCATTCAAGAAGAAAAGGTAAGTAAATCGAAATAATTCACAATTCAGTAATATCCCATAGTTGGTCCTTAGGCCACAAATACGTGATGAAAAGCGTTTTTCAAGCGATTTGCTGGGTTGCCGAGTAAGCATTCCAACGCGTAGGACAGCGTTGCTGCTACACGTCAAGCAATCCAAAAAATCCACCCCTTTCAAACCAAGGAATCAGGTTTTTATTGTGCATTAACACATAAAGCATACCGACAACTACTGTTTCGGACAAAAACTGGTCGGAACCACCACTTTTATACTAACGAGAAATAATCAAGCTACTACAACTTAAATGCGTTTCTCGTGACTAGCCCCAACAGTCACTAGCCCTAACATCATATCGTAAATTAGACCACGCTTTTTTCACACAGGAGAAAAGCTCCCCTTCAATTCATCAACGTCTCCGTATACCTTTTTCGGTGAGCATTTTGCGCTCACTTGCAATGCATATTTACCTAGGGTCCGTGTGAAATGAAAACGATTCGAATTACACTTACAGCTAACTCAGTCACCCTTGACTAGCACGCTTCCTTTCTGGTTTGTGTAATCCACCGAAAATCTATATAACTTTCAATCTCCAAATCGTAGCGTAATCGTTAGCGAAATTGGTAAAGTGTACTTTCGTTCATGCGAAAACGAGCCATAGATCACGCATTCGGAACTGGAACTGACTAAAAATTATTACTTCACAGTTGAAGTGCAGTTACTGCTGATTCATTGTAAGAATGGTAAAGATGAGAACAGAATCAACGAGCACTTTTAAGATATTGTACTATAGAGAGTAGAGCTAGCATACCGTGGTACCGCAATGACCTCTATTCTTTTCAACCTAAACAAAAAAGCTGAAAAACAACCTTCGCATCTTTCTCAATCTTACGTAGACGCACGTAACGATGGCGAGCGAAACACAAGTTTTTCTTTACACCACGGCGACCCCACACACACGAGGACAGCTGGTATTAGAACGCTGCAGTGCCAAGTCTGATTTGCCGCTGGAAGATTGGGACATTACTGCTGGGAGAATAGAACATTAGTCAACTTAGAAAACTTTGATAGCTAAAATAACTGGACTTCTTCTTCGTCACTCTTTCGAACCAAATGCCGCTTTCCTCAAGAACACCCTACTCCTATCTCTTCCTTAATAATGGGAAAATATGCTTCTACCATAACACCCGCAAAAGTGAGAGTGAAAAAAAAAATAAAACACGCACGGTGATCAAAAGGTCGGCAGAATTTCGCAAAATAAATGTTTGCCCCAACTCACCTATCTGAATCAGCCCCTGTGGGTGCGATCAAGTTGCAATACTCAAAAACAAGCCTCCGCGCTTGAATAATCAACAGCACAGCACTCGCATTCATATCACACAAGGCACCTAAATCCCCGAATACTGCGCCCCTCTTCCTTGATTCATAAAACCAATATAAATTCCAAGTAGGCCCATGAATATCTCTAGTGTATTCACAGCAGGCGCCACTCCATCAGCGGCTAAAACAAACGCACGAAGACAGGCACGGAACTTTCAACAAGAACGACGCTGCGGTAGCTGTATGATAGCGTGATGCATTTGCAGATACAACTTGCACACACTGTAAACGGACGCGGGCAGCAACGCAACAGTGCATGCCGCACGGTTGTCTTGCCGAAGCGCTATAGTGAAGTTGGCGCCACACGGTTTGAAGTAGGCGCCATTTTAGCCGTGTTCTTTTCGTCGCTGTGCGACCACTGGAGACAAAGAAAAAAAACATCTCACGCTTCAAGTCGGGTGTCGGGTACGCCGGCTCAGACGAGTTCCCAACGAGTTCCCAATGGTCACGGTTTACGTTGTCATTGGCCGCATGTGCGGCAATTTCTGAGCGTGATCCGTAATAGCCAATAGAGTGACGTCGAGACCTCCTCCTCCTTCTATTATTTTCTCCTTTGCGCGCAAGTGAAAAGGAAGCGAAATAGAAGGGCAGAACTCATGCGTAGAGTGATACTCTCCTCTCCTCTTCTCCTTCTATGGAATACTAACCGAATGTGTCGTGGGCGAGTGGTAATGCCCTCTTTCTCTATTCTCCTTCTGCATCGGCTGGGCGCACGAAAGGCACTCTTTCGTTGGCTTCCGCTGATGGTCGAACGCGTTCTGTGGTAGCATGTTAATTGTTTATCTATCTTAGGTTGACCGTGTGCTCTATATAGTAATGTAGAACATTTTGAAAAATGGTGATATCAACACCTAGAATACTGAAGGTAATCTTCCTAAGCGTTATGGTTCCCTGTTCAAGCCGAACGAATGAAGCATACATATATAAAGTAACTGATGCACATTTATCATCACAAATCCGGAGGCTCACCACCACTGAAAACAGCCGTGGCATCAGGAGACAGCTCCACTACGCTCCACCATAATGAGAAGAAATGATGACATCAACTTCCTCCGAAGATGCATGTAAGATCTACCGAGAAACACCCACCCTGAATTTCACCTCAACTGTCGCAAACAAGGAGCCAAGGACCTACAGTGCATCGATGGCCAAGAAGCAGGGCTTCAATGTGTGGACGATGATGGCTGCACCATGAAACATTGCTATAACCTTTTTGTCGAGGGCAGTGAGAGCTAGATTATTTTTTAGAGCAATAATCGTGGAGTTTTGATTTTTATGTTGCTTTCTTTGGAGCTTGTCTGGTTATTCACGCTGATTCTTGCATCAACATCCAGTAAAGTTAACAGCCTAATTAGCTATAGTAAGACCTACATTAGAGTATGCAAGTATCATATGGGACCCTCATCAGAAAGGACTAATCAATCAAGTTGAGAGAGTTGCTGACCGGCAAGTCGCGGGATCGAATTCCAGCTGTAGTGGCTGCATTTTCGGTGGAGGCGAAAATTCTGTATGCCCATGTGCTCATATTTGGTGGACGTTAAAGAACGCCAGGTGGTCAAAATTTCTGGATCCTTCCACTATGGCGTTTATTAAAATTATATGGTGATTTTGCGACGTGAAACCAATAAATCAAGTTGGGCGAGTACAAAGAAGAGAGGCTAGATTTATTCTTTCAAGATACTCTCGAACTAATTCTGTGACACATATGCTGTAGTAACAAATAAACTTACCCACCTTTTTGGAACACCGTCATGTCCCCAGACTAAAATTCTTGTTTATGCTTTCTCAAAATAAATTTAAGTTTGACGTAGCGCTGTACCTCGTTCCGAGACTTGTCCAAAACCTACGAATTGACTTCCACAGCAACTTTCAAATCTCCGAATCTTTTATGAACAAATACGTCTGCTCTTATTTCCTAGAACCATAAAAGACTGTACGGAACTGTGAAACGTTAAAGTATTCGAATTCAAAACTGCAGAATATTTTGTAAGTAATTCTTCGTTAAAGCTAGCTCTTTTTTATATTAATTGAATGTACCGAATCACACAATTTTCGTGTGACTTGTAGTATTTAGAATTTTGATGCTTAATGTTGTGCAGTGAATGATGTATGGATATTGTAGGTGGTGGAGCAAAATATAGTGGCAGTAAATTTTTGTTTTTTTTTCAGCTATGCCTTGCTTTTTTATGCTTGACGTGATAGTTGTTATGTCAGATTTTGTTCACTCTTTATATGTAATGACACATTGTGGTTTTTAGATTTTTTGTATAAGACGTTTCTTGCAATGATTAGATTCTTGTCTCGCCCCTGTAACGGCCCGATCGACCAACAGTGCCTGGAAGTAAATATATAAATGAAATAAATGATAAATGTTTTACAATATTTACAATTCTTACTGATTTGTTGAAATGTTCGTGTTGACAATGAATATGCTTGCGAATATTGTGTACCTTTTTTACGACTTGCTCGATCCGATGGTGCTCTTTCTACATTGTTATTTCCGAAAGAACACAATGCACTGCAGTTTCTATAAATAATAAACGTTATGCATTGATTTCTAAATTTCCAATAGGGAGGCATTGTATTA
>NW_023608343.1:0-21743 GCF_013339725.1 Rhipicephalus microplus | reverse complement strand
GTCTCCGTGGTGCAATTGGCTAGCGCGATCGGCTGTTAACCAAAAGGTTGGAGTTTCTAGCCCACCCCATGGTGGTGCGGCGCTTTTTTTCCTATGGGATGATAGCTTTGAAGATATGTTCTGATGGTGGTGAAAGTGGAGCAGGACTGTCTCCGTGGTGCAATTGGCTAGCGCGATCGGCTGTTAAACGAAAGGGTGGAGTTTGGAGCCCTCCCGGGAGTGGTGTGTTGTTTTTTTTTTTGTTTAGGCTGATAGCTTTGAAGATATGTTCTGAAGGTGGTGAGAGTGGAGCACGACTGTCTCCGTGGCGCAATTGGCTAGCGCGATCGGCTGTTAACCGAAAAGTTGGAGGTTCGAGCCCACCCGGTGGTGGTGCGGCGCTTTTTATCTTTCGGCTGATAGCTTTGAAGATATGTTCTGATGGTGGTGAGAGTGGAGCAAGACTGTCTCCGTGGCGCAATTGGCTAGCGCGTTCGGCTGTTAACCGAAAGGTTGGAGTTTCGAGCCCACCCGGTGGTGGTGTGGCGCTTTTTTTTCTTTGGCTGATAGCTTTGAAGATATGTTCTGATGGTGGTGAGAGTGGAGCAGGACTGTCTCCGTGGCGCGATTGGCTAGCGCGATCGGCTGTTAACCAAAAAGTTGGAAGTTCTAACCCTGCCGGGAGTGGTGTTTTGCTTTTTTCTTTGCGCTGATAGCTTTGAAGATATGTTCTGATGGTGGTGAGAGTGGAGCACTACTGTCTCCATGGCGCAATTGGCTAGCGCGATCGGCTGTTAACCGAAAGGCTGGAGGTTCGAGCCCTCCCGGGAGTGGTGTGTTGCTTTTTTCTTTGCGCTGATAGCTTTGAGGATATGTTCTGATGGTGGTGAGTGTGGAGCACGACTGTCTCCGTGGCGCAATCGGCTAGCGCGATCGGCTGTTAACCCAAAGGTTAGAGTTTCGAGCCCTCTCGGGAGTGGTGTGTTGCTTTTTTCTTGCGCTGATAGCTTTGAAGATATGTTCTGATGGTGGTGAGAGTGGAGCACTACTGTCTCCATGGCGCAATTGGCTAGCGCGATCGGCTGTTAACCGAAAGGCTGGAGGTTCGAGCCCTCCCGGGAGTGGTGTGTTGCTTTTTTCTTTGCGCTGATAGCTTTGAGGATATGTTCTGATGGTGGTGAGTGTGGAGCACGACTGTCTCCGTGGCGCAATCGGCTAGCGCGATCGGCTGTTAACCCAAAGGTTAGAGTTTCGAGCCCTCTCGGGAGTGGTGTGTTGCTTTTTTCTTTGCGCTGATAGCTTTGAAGATATGTTCTGATGGTGGTGAAAGTGGAGCACTACTGTCTCCGTGGCGCAATTGGCTAGCGCGATCGGCTTTTAACCGAAAAGTTGGATGTTCGAGCCCTCCCGGGAGTGGTGTGTTGCTCTTTCCTTTGCGCTGATAGCTTTGAAGACATGTTCTGATGGTGGTGAGAGTGGGGCAGGACTGTCACCGTGGCGCAATTGGCTAGCGCGATCGGCTGTTAACCGAAAGGTTGGAAGTTCAAGCCCACCCGGTGGTGGTGCGGCGCTTTTTTTTCTTTAGGCTGACAGATTTGAAGATATGTTTTGATGGTGGTGAGAGTGGAGCAGGACTGTCTCCGTGGTGCAATTGGCTAGCGCGATCGGCTGTTAACCAAAAGGTTGGAGTTTCGAGCCCACCCGTGGTGGTGCGGCGCTTTTTTTCCTATGGGATGATAGCTTTGAAGATATGTTCTGATGGTGGTGAGAGTGGAGCAGGACTGTCTCCGTGGTGCAATTGGCTAGCGCGATCGGCTGTTAAACGAAAGGGTGGAGTTTGGAGCCCTCCCGGGAGTGGTGTGTTGTTTTTTTTTTTGTTTAGGCTGATAGCTTTGAAGATATGTTCTGAAGGTGGTGAGAGTGGAGCACGACTGTCTCCGTGGCGCAATTGGCTAGCGCGATCGGCTGTTAACCGAAAAGTTGGAGGTTCGAGCCCACCCGGTGGTGGTGCGGCGCTTTTTATCTTTCGGCTGATAGCTTTGAAGATATGTTCTGATGGTGGTGAGAGTGGAGCAAGACTGTCTCCGTGGCGCAATTGGCTAGCGCGTTCGGCTGTTAACCGAAAGGTTGGAGTTTCGAGCCCACCAGGTGGTGGTGTGGCGCTTTTTTTTCTTTGGGCTGATAGCTTTGAAGATATGTTCTGATGGTGGTGAGAGGGGAGCAGGACTGTCTCCGTGGCGCGATTGGCTAGCGCGATCGGCTGTTAACCGAAAAGTTGGAAGTTCGAGCCCTCCCGGGAGTGGTGTGTTGCTTTTTTCTTTGCGCTGATAGCTTTGAAGATATGTTCTGATGGTGGTGAGAGTGGAGCACTACTGTCTCCGTGGCGCAATTGGCTAGCGCGATCGGCTGTTAACCGAAAGGCTGGAGGTTCGAGCCCTCCCGGGAGTGGTGTGTTGCTTTTTTCTTTGCGCTGATAGCTTTGAGGATATGTTCTGATGGTGGTGAGTGTGGAGCACGACTGTCTCCGTGGCGCAATCGGCTAGCGCGATCGGCTGTTAACCAAAGGTTAGAGTTTCGAGCCCTCCCGGGAGTGGTGTGTTGCTTTTTTCTTTGCGCTGATAGCTTTGAAGATATGTTCTGATGGTGGTGAAAGTGGAGCACTACTGTCTCCGTGGCGCAATTGGCTAGCGCGATCGGCTTTTAACCGAAAAGTTGGAGGTTCGAGCCCTCCCGGGAGTGGTGTGTTGCTCTTTTCTTTGCGCTGATAGCTTTGAAGATATGTTCTGATGGTGGTGAGAGTGGAGCAGGACTGTCACCGTGGCGCAATTGGCTAGCGCGATCGGCTGTTAACCGAAAGGTTGGAAGTTCAAGCCCACCCGGTGGTGGTGCGGCGCTTTTTTTCTTTAGGCTGACAGATTTGAAGATATGTTCTGATGGTGGTGAGAGTGGAGCAGGACTGTCTCCGTGGTGCAATTGGCTAGCGCGATCGGCTGTTAAACGAAAGGGTGGAGTTTGGAGCCCTCCCGGGAGTGGTGTGTTGTTTTTTTTTTGTTTAGGCTGATAGCTTTGAAGATATGTTCTGATGGTGGTGAGAGTGGAGCAGGACTGTCTCAAGGCGCAATTGGCTAGCGCGATCGGCTGTTAACCAAAAGGTTGGAGGTTCGAGCCCACCCGGTGGTGATGCGGCGCTTTTTTTTCTATGGGATGATAGCTTTGAAGATATGTTCTGATGGTGATGAGAGTGGAGCAGGACTGTCTCCGTGGTGCAATTGGCTAGCGCGATCGGCTGTTAACCGAAAGGTTGGAGTTTCGAGCCAGCCCCGTGGTGGTGAGGCGCTTTTTTTCTTTGGGGTGATAGCTTTGAAGATATGTTCTGATGGTGGTGAGAGTGGAGCAGGACTGTCTCCGTGGCGCAATTGGCTAGTGCGATCGGCTGTTAACCGAAAGGTTGGAGTTTCGAGCCCACCCGGTGGTGGTGCGGCGCTTTTTTTTCTTTGGGCTGATAGCTTTGAATATATTGACACGTGCGGTTCTTTTCGTTTGCGAAGGAAGACGCTATCACTTTCTGTTAAGCGCAACGCAGGCCGCGTTTATCTTGTATGCCACTCTGGAACGCGTTACGACGCGTGTATAAAAAACTGACACGTGCGGTTCTTTTCGTTTGCGAAGGAAGACGCTATCACTTTCTGTTAAGCGCAACGCAGGCCGCGTTTATCTTGTATGCCACTTTGGAACGCGTTACGACGCGTGTATAAAAAGCCGGCGCAGTGCGCCACTGGGGGTCTTTTTTTTTCCGTCGGCCGACGACTGTTCACGCCGCTGTTGCTGTGAGTTGTGTTTGGCCCTGTTTTGCTGGGCACAAGTTCGCCCAATAAACAGTTCGCCTGACACCGCCCTGACTCCTGCGTGCTTCCTCTCAAGTGCTGCGTGTATCACAACCTCGTGACATCTGGTGGAGGTGCTTCTCTGTCCATGTACCGTACGCCCCCGTCCAGCCGTGAGCCAAGCCCAAGCCGCCAAGAGGACGACGCCGACCCGGTCGTTCGAGTGAGCCGAAGACAACAAGGACTACCGCCCGAATACCTGCCGCTCCCCGACAAGGACAAGAAAACAAAGGTGCTACGAAGCCGGCATCCACGATGACAGGAAAGCAAGGTCTTCGGCAACCGTGGTCGTCAACCAGCCCAAAGAGCCGCCTACCTTCCGCGGATCGACCTACGAAGACCCGGAAAGCTGGCTTGACATTTACGACCGCGTCGCAGCCCTCAATAAGTGGGACCCGGACGACAAGCTGCGTCATGTGTATTTTTACCTGGAAGACGCCGCAAGGACTTGGTTCGAGAACCGCGAGTCAACGCTTCGAACCTGGGACGACTTCCGCGTTGCTTTCCTGCGCACCTTTGCAAGCGTCGTGCGGAAGGAAAGAGCCGCATCACTGCTTGAAACTCGGGTGCAGCTCCCCAACGAAAACGTAACGATCTTCACGGAGGAGATGACGCGACTTTTCCGCCACGCCGACGCCGACATGTCTGAGGACAAGAAGGTTCGCCTGCTTATGCGAGGAGTGAAGCAGGAGCTCTTCGCCGGACTGATCAGAACCCCGCCAAAGACGGTACAAGAGTTCCTCTCCGAGGCTACCACCATCGAGAAGACTCTTGAAATGCGGACCAGCCAATACGATCGGCGCATGTCGCCAGACGTCGCAGAAGTCCGAGGACTCTGCCCCGACGACCTGCGCGAGACCATACGCGCTATTGTTCGTGAAGAACTGCGCCGCATGTTGCCATCGTCTCAGCCCCAAGTCGCCTCTCTCGAAGACGTAGTCCGCGAGGAACTACAGCGCTCACTGAGCGTTCCTGAACGGCCACAGCCCCAACCGGAGGCGATGACCTACGCCGCTACTGCACGACGACCTGTCGCCGCTCCTCGCCAACACCAGGACCCAACGTCTCCGCAGTTTCGTCGCCAGCCACCGCCGCCACCCCCGACGCCTTCCCGCTCGCCAGTAATCCAGCGCTCGCCGAGGAAAACTGACGTTTGGCGCACCCCGAACCACCGCCCACTATGCTACCACTGCGGCGAAGCCGGGCACACCTACCGCTACTGCCAGTACCGTGAGATGGGACTGCGTGGCTTCGACGTGAACGCGCCGCGTCCGCGCCCAGGTGAGCGACCTCGCGACATCGCCGACTACATCGCCGGATCGCAGTGGCAACAACGACGACCATCCCGTTCACCTTCGCCTGGCCGCTACGTCTCCCCGGATCGCCGCCAGTACACCGGCCCTAACCGGGGCCGATCCCCAAGCCCCTACCCGGGAAACTAAAGGCAGCAACCGATGGAGGTGCGGTTGCTGCACGACGCAATGCCGAAGATCCTCCTCCGCCGCCGCCGCCGCTGCCGATGATAGCTTTGAAGATATGTTCTGATGGTGATGAGAGTGGAGCAGGACTGTCTCCGTGGTGCAATTGGCTAGCGCGATCGGCTGTTAACCGAAAGGTTGGAGTTTCGAGCCAGCCCCGTGGTGGTGAGGCGCTTTTTTTTCTTTGGGGTGATAGCTTTGAAGATATGTTCTGATGGTGGTGAGAGTGAAGCAGGAGTGTCTCCGTAGCGCAATTGGCTAGCGCGATCGGCTGTTAACCGAAAGGTTGGAGTTTCGAGCCCACCCGGTGGTGGTGCGGCGCTTTTTTTTCTTTGGGCTGATAGCTTTGAATATATGACACGTGCGGTTCTTTTGGTTTGCGAAGGAAGACGCTATCACTTTCTGTTAAGCGCAACGCAGGCCGCGTTTATCTTGTATGCCACTCTGGAACGCGTTACGACGCGTGTATAAAAAACTGACACGTGCGGTTCTTTTCGTTTGCGAAGGAAGACGCTATCACTTTCTGTTAAGCGCAACGCAGGCCGCGTTTATCTTGTATGCCACTTTGGAACGCGTTACGACGCGTGTATAAAAAGCCGGCGCAGTGCGCCACTGGGGGTCTTTTTTTTTCCGTCGGCCGACGACTGTTCACGCCGCTGTTGCTGTGAGTTGTGTTTGGCCCTGTTTTGCTGGGCACAAGTTCGCCCAATAAACAGTTCGCCTGACACCGCCCTGACTCCTGCGTGCTTCCTCTCAAGTGCTGCGTGTATCACAACCTCGTGACATCTGGTGGAGGTGCTTCTCTGTCCATGTACCGTACGCCCCCGTCCAGCCGTGAGCCAAGCCCAAGCCGCCAAGAGGACGACGCCGACCCGGTCGTTCGAGTGAGCCGAAGACAACAAGGACTACCGCCCGAATACCTGCCGCTCCCCGACAAGGACAAGAAAACAAAGGCTGCTACGAAGCCGGCATCCACGATGACGGAAGCAAGGTCTTCGGCAACCGTGGTCGTCAACCAGCCCAAAGAGCCGCCTACCTTCCGCGGATCGACCTACGAAGACCCGGAAAGCTGGCTTGACATTTACGACCGCGTCGCAGCCCTCAATAAGTGGGACCCGGACGACAAGCTGCGTCATGTGTATTTTTACCTGGAAGACGCCGCAAGGACTTGGTTCGAGAACCGCGAGTCAACGCTTCGAACCTGGGACGACTTCCGCGTTGCTTTCCTGCGCACCTTTGCAAGCGTCGTGCGGAAGGAAAGAGCCGCATCACTGCTTGAAACTCGGGTGCAGCTCCCCAACGAAAACGTAACGATCTTCACGGAGGAGATGACGCGACTTTTCCGCCACGCCGACGCCGACATGTCTGAGGACAAGAAGGTTCGCCTGCTTATGCGAGGAGTGAAGCAGGAGCTCTTCGCCGGACTGATCAGAACCCCGCCAAAGACGGTACAAGAGTTCCTCTCCGAGGCTACCACCATCGAGAAGACTCTTGAAATGCGGACCAGCCAATACGATCGGCGCATGTCGCCAGACGTCGCAGAAGTCCGAGGACTCTGCCCCGACGACCTGCGCGAGACCATACGCGCTATTGTTCGTGAAGAACTGCGCCGCATGTTGCCATCGTCTCAGCCCCAAGTCGCCTCTCTCGAAGACGTAGTCCGCGAGGAACTACAGCGCTCACTGAGCGTTCCTGAACGGCCACAGCCCCAACCGGAGGCGATGACCTACGCCGCTACTGCACGACGACCTGTCGCCGCTCCTCGCCAACACCAGGACCCAACGTCTCCGCAGTTTCGTCGCCAGCCACCGCCGCCACCCCCGACGCCTTCCCGCTCGCCAGTAATCCAGCGCTCGCCGAGGAAAACTGACGTTTGGCGCACCCCGAACCACCGCCCACTATGCTACCACTGCGGCGAAGCCGGGCACACCTACCGCTACTGCCAGTACCGTGAGATGGGACTGCGTGGCTTCGACGTGAACGCGCCGCGTCCGCGCCCAGGTGAGCGACCTCGCGACATCGCCGACTACATCGCCGGATCGCAGTGGCAACAACGACGACCATCCCGTTCACCTTCGCCTGGCCGCTACGTCTCCCCGGATCGCCGCCAGTACACCGGCCCTAACCGGGGCCGATCCCCAAGCCCCTACCCGGGAAACTAAAGGCAGCAACCGATGGAGGTGCGGTTGCTGCACGACGCAATGCCGAAGATCCTCCTCCGCCGCCGCCGCCGCTGCCGATGACGACGACCACGACGCACGAACTTTCCCGACGTAGTCGCAGTACGCCGCCTGAGCAGAGTCTTTACGACAAAGCGTCGCAGCCCTCAATAAGTGGGACCCGGACGACAAGCTGCGTCATGTGTATTTTTACCTGGAAGACGCCGCAAGGACTTGGTTCGAGAACCGCGAGTCAACGCTTCGAACCTGGACGACTTCCGCGTTGCTTTCCTGCGCACCTTTGCAAGCGTCGTGCGGAAGGAAAGAGCCGCATCACTGCTTGAAACTCGGGTGCAGCTCCCCAACGAAAACGTACGATCTTCACGGAGGAGATGACGCGACTTTTCCGCCACGCCGGACGCCGACATGTCTGAGGACAAGAAGGTTCGCCTGCTTATGCGAGGAGTGAAGCAGGAGCACTTCGCCGGACTGATCAAACCCCGCCAAAGACGGTACAAGAGTTCCTCTCCGAGGCTACCACCATCGAGAAGACTCTTGAAATGCGGACCAGCCAATACGATCGGCGCATGTCGCCAGACGTCGCAGAAGTCCGAGGACTCTGCCCCGACGACCTGCGCGAGACCATACGCGCTATTGTTCGTGAGAACTGCGCCGCATGTTGCCATCGTCTCAGCCCCAAGTCGCCTCTCTCGAAGACGTAGTCCGCGAGGAACTACAGCGCTCACTGAGCGTTCCTGAACGGCCACAGCCCCAACCGGAGGCGATGACCTACGCCGCTACTGCACGACGACCTGTCGCCGCTCCTCGCCAACACCAGGACCCAACGTCTCCGCAGTTTCGTCGCCAGCCACCGCCGCCACCCCCGACGCCTTCCTGCTCGCCAGTAATCCAGCGCTCGCCGAGGAAAACTGACGTTTGGCGCACCCCGAACCACCGCCCACTATGCTACCACTGCGGTGAAGCCGGGCACACCTACCACTACTGCCAGTACCGTGAGATGGGACTGCGTGGCTTCGACGTGAACGCGCCGCGTCCGCGCCCAGGTGAGCGACCTCGCGACATCGCCGACTACATCGCCGGATCGCAGTGGCAACAACGACGACCATCCCGTTCACCTTCGCCTGGCCGCTACGGTCTCCCCGGATCGCCGCCAGTACACCGGCCCTAACCGGGGCCGATCCCCAAGCCCCTACCCGGGAAACTAAAGGCAGCAACCGATGGAGGTGCGGTTGCTGCACGACGCAATGCCGAAGATCCTCCTCCGCCGCCGCCGCCGCTGCCGATGACGACGACCACGACGCACGAACTTTCCCGACGTAGTCGCAGTACGCCGCCTGAGCAGAGTCTTTACGACAAAGCCTCGCCGCCGACGCGACATAGCAGCACCGGACCAAGCCGACGCAGCCGTGATCCGACGCCCCGACCTAACCGGAACGCCAGACGACGAACCACCGACCTTACGTGATCATCGACGGCCACAGCGTCACCGCCCTAGTCGATACCGGCGCCGACTACTCTATCATCAGTGGTCTCTTCGCCGCTAAGCTCAAGAAGGTAAAGACTGCATGGGAAGGACCGGATATCCGAACAGCAGGGGGCCACCTTATAACACCGACTGGAACCTGCACGGCAAGAGTCACGATTCAAAGCCAGACGTATTCTGTGAATTTTGTGGTCCTGCAGCAATGCTCGCGAGACGTCATTTTAGGCATGGATTTCCTGGACCAGCAAGGCGCAGTAATCGACCTAAGATCCAGGTCAATCACGCTGTCCACGGATAATGCACGGCGTCAGACTGCAACGTCGCTCACAATGCCTTGAATGTGACAGAAGAGCAGGTAACCATCCCGCCACTGTCGAGCGTCATCATTTCCGTCGCACCAAAGCGTCTACCAACTTACAAGGTGTCATCGAAGGCGACCAGCACCTGCTCCTAAACCGTCAGATGTGCGTCGCAAGAGGCATAGCCAAGCTTCATAACGGCAAAGCCAACGTAATGGTGACGAACTTCAGCAACGAATATAGGCACTTAAATAGGGGCACGACGGTAGCACATCTAAGCGAATTTGTGGAAGCGAGCAATGCCTTCGCCCTCACTGATTCTCAGGGAGCCGCAACGTCGACAGCAGTGTCCGCGCCCGCCTTCGACGTCAATCAAAGCCTTTCCAGGCAGCAACAAAAGGAGCTCAAAGCCTTACTCCACCAATACAAGGACTGCTTCTCGTCGTCGTCGAGGCTTCGTCAGACCCCTCTCGCGAAACATCGCGTCATAACCGACGAATATGCCCGTCCGCTCCGTCAGAGCCCCTACCGAGTTTCTGCACGGGAACGCGAGGACCATCAAGCAACAAGTCGACGAAATGCTGCGTGACGACATCATTCAGCCGTCTACGAGTCCGTGGGCATCACCCGTGGTGTTGGTGAAGAAGAAGGACGGAACCCTACGTTTTTGCGTCGATTATCGTCGCCTGAACAACATCACGAAGAAAGACGTGTATCCCCTCCCACGGATAGACGATGCTCTGGACAGACTCTACAACGCCAAGTATTTTTCGTCGATGGATCTCAAAACCGGCTACTGGCAAATCGAAGTAGACGAGAGAGACCGAGAGAAGACTGCCTTCATAACACCAGACGGCCTATTCGAGTTTAAGGTCATGCCCTTTGGTCTTTGCTCGGCGCCTGCGACGTTCCAACGGGTTATGGACACAGTACTCGCTGGCTTGAAGTGGCAGACTTGCCTCGTCTACTTGGACGACGTAGTCGTATTTTCTTCCAACTTCGACGAGCACCTCCGGCGCCTTGAAGCTGTTCTTCGGGTAATCAAAGCATCGGGACTTACCCTGAAGCCAGAAAAGTGCCGCTTCGCCTACGAGGAACTATTGTTCCTTGGCCACGTTATCAGCAAGTCGGGAGTGCTCCCTGATCCACAGAAAACAGCTGCGATCGCCGATTTTCCTGCACCCACCGACAAGAAAGCAGTACGCCGATTTCTTGGCCTCTGCGCTTATTACAGGCGCTTCGTGAAGAACTTTTCGCGGATCGCCGAGCCACTGACGTACCTCACGAAGGCCGACGTCGACTTCAAATGGGAAACGCCGCAAGTCGAGGCATTTCAAGAATTAAAGCGACGCCTGCAAACGCCGCCAATACTGGCGCACTTCGACGAAGAAGCTGACACCGAAATTCACACGGACGCAAGCAGCACAGGGCTCGGCGCCGTGATCGTGCAGAGGACCGACGGACTTGAAAGGGTCATCAGTTACGCTCGCCGGTCACTTTCGAAGGCAGAAGCCAATTATTTCACGACAGAAAAGGAATGCCTTGCCATCATCTGGGCTACATCAAAGTTCCGCCCCTACCTGTACGGCAGGCCTTTCAAAGTCGTGAGTGACCACCACGCCTTGTGTTGGCTAGCTAACTTGAAGGATCCATCAGGGCGCCTCGCACGGTGGAGTCTCAGACTACAAGAATTTGACATCACCGTCGTCTACAAGAGCGGACGAAAGCACTCCGACGCCGACTGCTTGTCTCGCGCCCCTGTCGATCCGCCGCCCCAGGATGACCAGGACGACGACTCTTTCCTGGGACCCATAAGTACCGACGACTACGCGGAACGCCAACGAGCTGACCCGGAGCTCAAGATCCTCATGGACTACCTGCAAGGCAAGACCGCCGACGTGCCGAAAGTATTCCGCCGAGGACTGGCTTCGTTTTTCCTGCGAAACAACGTCCTCCTGAAGAAAAACTTCTCGCCTCTCCGCGCCGACCACCTCCTCGTGGTACCTTCAGCGTTACGTCCAGAGGTTCTGGAAGCATTACACGACGACCCGACAGCTGGACATCTTGGTGTTTCCCGCACACTGTCACGAATACAAGAGAAGTACTATTGGCCTCGCCTCGCTGCCGACGTCGCCCACTACGTAAAAACATGCAGAGACTGTCAGCGACGCAAGACGCCGACAACTAGGCCAGCCGGACTTCTGCAACCCGTCGAACCACCTCAACGGCCATTCCAACAAATCGGCATGGACTTACTGGGGCCGTTCCCGACGTCAACTTCTGGCAACAAATGGATTGTCGTAGCGACTGACTACCTCACCCGCTATGCCGAAACAAGGGCCTTGCCCAAGGGCACTGCCGCCGAAGTCGCCATGTTCTTCATTGAGAACATCGTCCTCCGCCACGGAGCCCCCAAGGTCCTCATCACCGACAGAGGTACGGCCTTTACGGCTGACCTAACGCAAGCGATCTTGAGGTACAGTCAGACAAGCCACCGCCGAACCACCGCGTACCACCCACAGACGAATGGCCTCACCGAGCGTCTAAATAAAACCATCGCCGACATGCTGGCCATGTACGTGGACGTCGAGCACAAGACGTGGGACGCCATACTCCCGTATGTAACCTTCGCGTACAACACGGCCGTGCAGGAAACGACGCAGTTTGCTCCATACAAGCTCGTCTACGGACGGAGCCCAACAACGACGCTTGACGCCATGCTACCGGTCGGCACCGACGAAGAAGACCTCGACGTCGCCAGCTACCTGGATCGCGCTGAAGAAGCTCGACAGCTAGCCCGCCTGCGTATCAAGAGCCAACAGACGGTCGACAGGCGCCACTACAACCTTCGACGACACCACACCGAATACCAACCAGGTGACCTTGTCTGGGTCTGGACGCCGATACGACGACGGGGATTGTCTGAGAAGCTCCTGCGACGCTACTTTGGACCCTACAAGGTAGTCCGACGTCGTGGTGAACTGGACTATGAGGTCGTGCCCGATGGCTTAACGTCATCCCAACGACGCCGTGCACGACCCGAAGTCGTACACGTGGTGCGACTTAAACCTTATTACGCGCGCTGATTAGCTGTGACGCATTGTTAATGTAATTTATTGCATGTACTCTCTCTTATGTTCTGTCTTTAGCATCGGGACGATGCTTTTTCAGAGGGGGGAACTGACACGTGCGGTTCTTTTCGTTTGCGAAGGAAGACGCTATCACTTTCTGTTAAGCGCAACGGAGGCCGCGTTTATCTTGTATGCCACTCTGGAACGCGTTACGACGCGTTTATAAAAAACTGACACGTGCGGTTCTTTTCGTTTGCGAAGGAAGACGCTATCACTTTCTGTTAAGCGCAACGCAGGCCGCGTTTATCTTGTATGCCACTTTGGAACGCGTTACGACGCGTGTATAAAAAAGCCGGCGCAGTGCGCCACTGGGGGTCTTTTTTTTTTCCGTCGGCCGACGACTGTTCACGCCGCTGTTGCTGTGAGTTGTGTTTGGCCCAGTTTTGCTGGGCACAAGTTCGCCCAATAAACAGTTCGCCTGACACCGCCCTGACTCCTGCGTGCTTCCTCTCAAGTGCTGCGTGTATCACAACCTCGTGACAATATGTTCTGATTGTGGTGAGAGTGGAGCAGAACTGTCTCCGTGGCGCAATTGGCTAGCGCGATCGGCTGTTAACCGAAAGGTTGGAGTTTCAAGCCCTCTCGGGAGTGGTGTGTTGCTTTTTTCTTTGCGCTGATAGCTTTGAAGATATGTTCTGATGTTGGTGAAAGTGGGGCACGACTGTCTCCGTGGCGCAATTGGATAGCGCGATCGGCTGTTAACAGAAGGTTGGAGGTTCGAGCCCACCCGGGGTGGTGGTGGCGCTTTTTTTCTTTGGGCGGATAGCTCTGAAGAAATGTTCTGACGGTGGTGAGAATGAAGCACGACTGTCTCCGTGGCTCAAATGGCTAGCGCGATCGGCTGTTAACGGAAAGGTTTGAGGTTCGAGCCCACCCGGTGGTGGTGTGTGGCTTTTTTCTTTGCGCTGATAGCTTTGAAGATATGTTCTGATGGTGGTGAGAGTGGAGCACGACCGTCTCCGTGGCGCAGTTGGCTAGCGCGATCGGCTGTTAACCGAAAAGTTGGAGTTTCGAGCCTACCCCGTGGTGGTGCGGCGCTTTTTCTCTATGGGATGATAGCTTTGAAGATATGTTCTGATGTTGGTGAGAGTGGAGCAGGACGGTCTCCGTGGTGCAATTGGCTAGCGTAATCGGCTGTTAACCGAAAGGGTGGAGTTTGGAGCCCTCCCGGGAGTTGTGTGTTGTTTTTTTTCTTTGGGCTGATAGCTTTGAAGATATGTTGTGATGGAGGTGAGTGTGGAGCAGGACTGTCTCCGTGGCGCAATTGGCTAGCGTGATCGGCTGTTAACCGAAAGGTTGGAGTTTCGAGCCCACCCGGTGGTGGTGCGGCACTTTTTTTCCTTTGGGCTGATAGCTTTGAATATATGTTCTGATGGTGGTGAGAGTGGAGCAGAACTGTCTCCGAGGCGCAATTGGCTAGCGCGATCGGCTGTTAACCGAAAGGGTAGAGTTTCGAGCCCTCTCGGGAGTGGTGTGTTGCTTTTTTCTTTGCGCTGATAGCTTTGAAGATATGTTCTGATGTTGGTGAAAGTGGGGCACGACTGTCTCCGTGGCGCAATTGGATAGCGCGATCGGCTGTTAACAGAAAGGTTGGAGGTTCGAGCCCACCCGGTGGTGGTGTGGCGCTTTTTTTCTTTGGGCGGATAGCTCTGAAGAAATGTTCTGACGGTGGTGAGAATGAAGCACGACTGTCTCCGTGGCGCAAATGGCTAGCGCGATCGGCTGTTAACCGAAAAGGTTGGAGGTTCGAGCCCACCCGGTGGTGGTGCGGCGCTTTTTTCTTTGGGCTGATAGCTTTGAAGATATGTTCTGATGGTGGTGAGAGTGGAGCAAGACTGTCTCCGTGGCGCAATTGGCTAGCGCGATCGGCTGTTAACCGAAAAGGTTGGAGGTTTCGAGCCCACCCGGTGGTGGTGCGGCGCTTTTTTCTTTGGGCTGATAGCTTTGAAGATATGTTCTGATGGTGGTGAGAGTGGAGCAGGACTGTCTCCGTGGCGCAATTGGCTAGCGCGATCGGCTGTTAACCGAAAAGGTTGGAGGTTCGAGCCCACCCGGTGGTGGTGCGGCGCTTTTTTATCTTTGGGCTGATAGCTTTGAAGATATGTTCTGATGGTGGTGAGAGTGGAGCAAGACTGTCTCCGTGCGCAATTGGCTAGCGCGATCGGCTGTTAACCGAAAGGTTGGAGGTTCGAGCCCACCCGGTGGTGTGCGGCGCTTTTTTCTTTGGGCTGATAGCTTTGAAGATATGTTCTGAGGTGGTGAGAGTGGAGCACGACTGTCTCCGTGGCGCGATTGGCTAGCGCGATCGCTGTTAACCGAAAAGTTGGAGGTTCGAGGCCCACCCGGTGGTGGTCGGCGCTTTTTTATCTTGGGCTGATAGCTTGAGATATGTTCATGATGGTGGTAGGAGTGGAGCAAGACTGTCTCCGTGGGCAGATTAGGCTAGCGCGTTCGGCTGTTAACCGAAAAGGTTGGAGTTTCCAGCCCACCCGGTGGTGGTGCGGCGCGTTTTTTTCTTGTTGGGCTGATAGCTTTGAAGATATGTTCTGAGGTGGTGAGAGTGGAGCACGACTGTCTCCGTGCGCATTGGCTAGCGCGATCGCTGTTAACCGAAAGTTGGAGGTTCGAGCCCACCCTGTGGTGGTGCGGCGCTTTTTCTATGTGGCTGATAGCTTTGAAGAGATGTTCTGATGGTGGTGAGAGTGGAGCAAGACTGTCTCCGTGGCGCAATTGGCTAGCGCGATCGGCTGTTAACCGAAAGGTTGGAGTTTCGAGCCCACCCGGTGGTGGTGCGGCGCTTTTTTATCTTTGGGCTGATAGCTTTGAAGATATGTTCTGATGGTGGTGAGAGTGGAGCAAGACTGTCTCCGTGGCGCAATTGGCTAGCGCGATTCGGCTGTTAACGAAAGGTTTGGAGTTTCGAGCCCACCCGGTGGTGGTGCGGCGCTTTTTTTCTTTGCGCTGATAGCTTTGAAGATATGTTCTGATGCTGGTGAGAGGGGAGCAGGACTGTCTCCGTGGCGCGAATTGGCTAGCGCGATCGGCTGTTAACCGAAAGTTGGAAGGTTCTAAGCCCTGCCGGGAGTGGTGTTTGCTTTTTTCTTTGCGCTGATAGCTTTGAAGATATGTTCTGATGGTGGTGAGAGTGGAAGCACTACTGTCTCCAGTGGCGCAATTGGCTAGCGCGATCGGCTGTTAACCGAAAGGTGAGGTTCGAGCCCACCCGGTGGTGGTGCGGCGCTTTTTTTCTTTGGACTGATAGCTTTGAAGATAGTTCTGATGGTGGTGAGAGGTGGAGCAAGACTGTCTCCGTGGCGCAATTGGCTAGCGCGAATCGGCTGTACACCGAGAAGGTTGGGAGTTCGAAGCCCATCCCGGGTGGTGGTGCGGGCATTTTTTCCTTTACGGCTGTGATAGCTCTGAGATATGGTTCTGATGGTGGTGAGAGGTGGAGCACGACTTGTCTCCAGTGGTGCAATTGGCTAGCGTCGATCGGCTGTTACCTGAAAGGTTGGAGTTCGAGCCCATCCCGTAGGTGGTGCGGTGCCTTTTTTTTTGGGGCTGATAGCTTTGAAGGATATGTTTCCTGATAGGTGGTGAGGAGTCGGAGTAGAAAGAATGGCTTCCGTGGCGTCAATGGGCTCGCGAATCGGCTGTTAAACCGAAAGGTTGGAGGTTACGAGCCGCACCCGCGGGTGGTGGCGGCGCTTTTTTTTCTTTGGGCTGATAGCTTTGAAGATATGTTCTGATGGTGGTGAGAGTGAAGCAAGAGTGTCTCCGTGGCGCAATTGGCTAGCGCGATCAGCTGTTAACCAAAAATTTGAGGTTCGAGCCCACCCGGTGGTGGTGCGGCGCTTTTTTTCTTTGGGCTGATAGCTTTGAAGATATGTTGTGATGGAGGTGAGTGTGGAGCAGGACTGTCTCCGTGGCGCAATTGGCTAGCGTGATCGGCTGTTAACCGAAAGGTTGGAGTTTCGAGCCCACCCGGTGGTGGTGCGGCACTTTTTTTCCTTTGGGCTGATAGCTTTGAATATATGTTCTGATGGTGGTGAGAGTGGAGCAGAACTGTCTCCGAGGCGCAATTGGCTAGCGCGATCGGCTGTTAACCGAAAGGGTAGAGTTTCGAGCCCTCTCGGGAGTGGTGTGTTGCTTTTTCTTTGCGCTGATAGCTTTGAAGATATGTTCTGATGTTGGTGAAAGTGGGGCAGGACTGTCTCCGTGGCGCAATAGGATAGCGCGATCGGCTGATAACCGAAAGGTTGGAGGTTCGAGCCCACCCGGTGGTGGTGCGGTGCTTTTTTCTTTGGGTTGATAGCTTGAAGATATGTTCTGATGGTGGTGAGAGTGGAGCAGGACTGTCCGTGGTGCAATTGGCTAGCGCGATCGGCTGTTAACCGAAAGGTTGGAGTTTCGAGCCCACCCCGTGGTGGTGCGGCGCTTTTTTTTCTATGGGATGATAGCTTTGAAGATGTTCTGATGGTGGTGAGAGTGGAGCAGGACTGTCTCCGTGGTGCAATTAGCTAGCGCATCGGCTTCTGTAACCGAAAGGGTGGAGTTTGGAGCCCTCCCGGGAGTGGTGTGTTGTTTTTTTGTTTGGGCTGATAGCTTGAAGATTATGTTATGAAGGTGGTGAGAGTGGAGCACGACTGTCTCGTGGCGCAATTGGCTAGCGCGATCGGCTGTTACCGAAAGTTGAGGTTCGAGCCCACCCGGTAGTGGGCGGCGCTTTTTTTCTTTGGGCTGATAGCTTGAGATAGCTTCTGATGGTGGTGAGAGGGGAGCAGGATGTCTCGGGGCGCGATTGGCTAGCGCGATCGGCGGTTAACCAAAGTTGGAAGTTCGAGCCCTGCCGGGAGGTGGTGTTTGCTTTTTTCTTTGCGCTGATAGCTGTGAAGATATGTTCTGATGGTGGTGAGAGTGGAGACTACTGTCTCCGTGGCGCATTTGGCTAGCGCGATCGCGATGTTACCGAAAGGTTGGAGGTTCGAGCCCTCCCGGGAGTGGTGTGTGCATTTTTCTTTGCGCTGATAGCTTTGAGGATACGTATGATGGGTGGTGAGTGGGGATCCGACTGTCTCCGTGGCGCATTTGGCTAGCGCGATCGGCTGTTAACCGACAAGGTTGGATGTTCGAGCCCTCCCGGGAGGTGTGTTGCTTTTTTCTTTGCGCTGATAGCTTTGAAGAATGTTCTGATGGTGGTGAAAGTGGAGCCACTACTGTCTCCGTGGCGCAATTGGCTAGAGCGATCGGCTCTTTAACCGAAAAGTTGGAGGTTCGAGCCCTCCCTGGAGTGGTGTGTTGCTCTTTTCTTTGCGCTTATAGCTTTGAAGATATGTTCTGATGGTGGGAGAGTGGGAGCAGGACTGTTCCGAGGCGCAATTGGCTAGCGCGATCGGCTGTAACCAAAAGGTTGGAAGTAAAGCCCACCCGGTGGTGGTTGCGGCGCTTTTTTTCTTGGGCGGATGCTCTGAAGAAATGTTCTGACGGTGGTGAGAATGGAGCCACGACTGGTCTCCGTGGCTCAATGGCTAGCGCGATCGGCTGTTAACGGAAAGGTTGGAGTTCGAGCCCACCCGGTGGTGGTGCGGCGCTTTTTTTCTTTGGGGATGACAGCTTTGAAGATATGTTTGATGGTGGTGAGAGTGGAGCAGGATGTCTCCGGCGCAATAGGATAGCGCGATCGGCTGATAACCGAAAGGTTGGAGGTTCGAGCCACACCGGTGGTGGTGCGGTGCTTGTTTTCTTTGGGTTGATAGCTTTGAAGATATGTTCTGATGGTGGTGAGGAGCGGACGGTCTCCGTGGTGCAATGGTAGCGCGATCGGCTGTAACCGAAAGGTTGGAGTTCGAGCCCACCCGTGGTGGTGCGGCGCTTTTTTTTCTATGGGATGATAGCTTTGAAGATATGTTCTGATGGTTGTGAGAGTGGCGCAGGACTGTCTCCGTGGTGCAATAGCTAGCGCGACGGCTGTTAACGAAAGGTGGAGTTTGGAGCCCTCCCGGGAGTGGTGTTGTTTTTTTTTGTTGGGTGATAGCTTTGAAGATATGTAGAAGGTGGTGAGAGTGAGCACGACTGTCTCCGTGGCGCAATTGGCTAGCCGATCGGCGTTAACCGAAAAGTTGGAGGTTCGAGCCACCCGGTAGTGGTGCGGCGCTTTTTTTCTTTGGGCTGATAGCTTTGAAGATATGTTCTGATGGTGGTGAGAGGGAGCAGGACGTTCTCGGTGGCGCGATTGGCTAGCGCATCGGCGGTAACCAAAAAGTTGGAAGTCGAGCCCTGGGGAGTGGTGTTTTGCTTTTTTCTTTGCGCTGATAGTTTGAAGATATGTTCTGAGGTGGTGAGAGTGGAGCACTACTGTCTCCGTGGCGCATTGGCTAGCGCGATCGGCTGTTAACCGAAAGGTTGGAGTTCGAGCCCTCACGGGGTGGGTGTGCATTTTCTTTGCGCTGATAGCTTTGAGGATACGTTCTGATGGTGGGAGTGTGGATCACGAACTGTCTCCGTGGCGCATTGGCTAGCGCGACGGCGTGTTAACCGAAAGGTGTATGTTGACGAGCCCTACCGGGAGTGGTGTGTTGCTTTTTTCTTTGCGCTGATAGCTTTGAAGATAGTTTCTGAGGTGGTGAACGTGGAGCACTACTGTCTCCGTGGCGCAATTGGCTAGCGCGATCGGCTTTTAACCGAACAAGTGGAGGTTCGAGCCCTCCCTGGAGTGTGTGTTGCTCTTTTCTTTGCGCTTATAGCTTTGAAATATGTTCTGATGGTGGTGAGAGTGGGCAGGACTGTCTCGAGGCGCAATTGGCTAGCGCATCGGCTGTTAACCGAAAGGTTGGAAGTTCAAGCCCACCCGGTGGTGGTGCGGCGTTTTTTTCTTTGGCGGATAGCTCTGAAGAAATGTTCTGACGGTGGGAGAATGGAGCCGGCTGTCTCCGTGGCTCAAATGGCTAGCGCGACGGCTGTTAACGGAAAGGTTGGGGTTCGAGCCCACCCGGTGGTGGTCCGGCGCTTTTTTTCTTTGGAGGATAGATTTGAAGATATGTTATGGATGGTGAGTGGAGCAGGACTGTCTCGTGGTGTGCAATTGGCTAGCGCGAATGGCTGTTAACCGAAGGTTGGAGTTTCGAGCCTACCCGTGGTGGTGCGGCGCTTTTTTTTCTATGGATGATAGCTTTGAAGATATTTCTGATGTTGGTGAGATGGAAGCAGGACTGTCTCCGTGTTGCAATTGGCTAGCGTAATCGGCTGTTAACCGAAAGGTGGAGTTTGGAGCCCTCCCGGGAGTGGTGTGTTGTTTTTTTTTGTTTGGGCTGATAGCGTGAAGATATGTTTGATGGTGGTGAGAGTGAGAGAGGACTGTCTCAAGGCGCAATTGGCTAGCGCGATCGGCTGGTTAACCGAAAGGTTGGAGTTCGAGCCCACCTGGTGGTGGTGCGGGCTTTTTTTCTATGGGCTGATAGCTTTGAAGTTTGTCTGATGGTGGGAGAGTGGAGCACGACTATCCGTGCCGCATGGCTAGCGCGTTCGGTATTAACCGAAAGGTTGGAGTTCGAGCCACCGGGGTGGTGCGGCGCTTTTTTTCTTTGGGCGGATAGCTCTGAAGAAATGTTCCGACGGTGGTGAGATAGGAGCAGACGTCTCCGTGGCTCAATGGCTAGCGCGATCGGCTGTTACGAAAGGTTGGAGGTTCGAGCCCACCCGGTGGTGGTGCGGCTTTTTTTTTTGGGCTGATAGCTTTGAAGATATGTTCTGATGGGGATGAGGAAGTGAAGCAAGAGCTGTCTCCGTGGCCATCAATTGGTCTAGGCGCGATCAGGCTATTAATCCAAAAGTTTGAGTTACGAGCCTACCCGGAGTGGTGGTGGGTGCTTTTTTTTCTTTGGCGCTGCTAGCTTTGTGAGATATGTTGTTGATGGGATGGTGAGATGTGGAGCAGGACTGTCTCCGTGGCGCAATTGGCTAGCGCTGATCGGCTGTACCCGACAAGGTTGGAGTTTCGAGCCCACCCGTGGTGGTGCGGCACCTTTTTTTTCTTGGGGATGATGATGCTTTTGAAGTATATTTCTGATGGTGGTGATAGTGGAGAGCACTGTTTCCTCCGATGGCGCAAATGGCTAGCGGCGATCGGCTGTTAACCGAAAGGGTAGAGTTTCGAGCCCTCTCGGGAGTCGGGTGTGTGCTTGTTTCATTTGCGCTGATAGCTCTGCAAGAATCTGTTCTGATGGTGGTGAGAGTGGAGCACGACTGTCTTCCGTGGCGCAAATTGGATAGCGCGATCGGCTGTTAACCGAAAGGTGGAGGTTTCGAGCCACGCCGTGGTGGTGCGGCGCTTTTTTTCTTTGGGTTGTAGCTTTGAAGATAGGTTCTGATGGTGGTGAGAGGGGAGCAGGACTGTCTCGGTGGCGCGATTGGCTAGCGCGATCGCTGACCAAAAAGTTGGAAGTTCGAGCCCTGCCGGGAGTGGTGTTGCTTTTTTCTTTGCGCTGATAGCTTTGACGATATGTTCGGATGTGGGTGAGAGTGGAGCACTACTGTCTCCGTGCGCATTTGGCTAGCGCGATCGGCTGTTAACCGAAAGGGTGGAGGTTCGAGCCCTTCGGGAGTGGTGTGTTGCTTTTTTCTTTGCGATGAGCTTTGAGGATACGTTCTGAGTGGGTGAGTGTGGATCACGACTGTCTCCGTGGCGCATTGGCTAGCGCGATCGGCTGTTAACCGAAAGGTTGGATGTTCGAGCCCCCGGGAGGGTTAGTGGTGCTCTTTTCTTTGCGCTGAGCTTTGAAGATATGTTCTGATGGTGGTGAGAGTGGAGCAGGACTGTCCCGTGGCGCAATTGGCTAGCGCGATCGGCTGTTAACCGATAAAGGTTGGAAGTTCAAGCCCACCGGTGGTGTGCGGCGATTTGTTCTTTAGGATGACAGATTTGAGATATGTTCTGATGGTGGTGAAGTGAAGCACGACTGTCTCCGTGGCGTAATTCGATAGCGCGATGGCTGTTAACCGAAAGGTCTGAGGTTCGAGCCCACCCGTTGGTGGTGCAGCGCTTTTTTTTGGGCGGATAGCTCTGAAGATATTTCGGATGGTGGTGAGAGTGGAGCGGCTGTCTCCGTGGTGCAATGGGCTAGCGCGATCGCGGTTAACCAAAAGATTGGAGGTTCGAGCCCACCCGTGGTGGTCGGCGCTTTTTTTCTACGGGCTGTAGCTTTGAAGATAGTTCTTATGGTGGTGAGAGTGGAGCACGACTCTCCGTGCCCAATTGGCTAGCACGTTCGGCCATTAATCGAAAGGTTGGAGGTTCGAGCCCACCCGGTGGTG
>NW_023608342.1:0-24221 GCF_013339725.1 Rhipicephalus microplus | reverse complement strand
TCCGTCCGCCTGCTAGTCTGTCTGTCTGTCCGTCCGTCCGTGCGTCTATCTTGAGAACACTTAAAGTACCGCCATCTCGCATCTCGTATACCCTGTGGCAAATACCGCTTTGCGCGTCCGTCTACCTGTCTGTCCATCTGCTAGTCTGTCTGTCTGTCCGTCTGTGCGTCCGTCCGTGCGTCCATCAAGAGAACATTAAAAGTACCGCCATCTCGCATATCTTGTGGCACATACCCGCTTTACGCGTCCATCTACCTGTCCGTCTGTCTGCCAGTCTGTCTGTCAGTCCGTCCGTGCGTCCGTTCGTGCGTCCATCTAGAGAAAACTCAAAGTACCACCATCTCGCACACCCTGTGGCACATAGCCGCTTTACACGTCCGTCTACCTGTCCATCTGTCTGCCAGTCTGTCTGTCTGTCCGTCCGTGCGTCCATCTAGAGAACACTTAAAGTACCGCCATCTCGCATCTCGTATAATCTGTGGCAAATACCGCTTTATGCGTCCGTCCACCTGTCCGTCCGTCTGCTAGTCTGTCTGTCCGTCCGTGAGTCCATCCATGCGTCCATCTAGAGAACACTCAAAGTACCGCCATCTCGCATACCCTGTGGCACATAACCGCTTTACACATCCGTCTACCTGTCTGTCTCTCTGCAGTCTGTCCCTCCGTCCATGCGTCCGTTCGTGCGTCAATCTAGAGAACACTCTTAGTACCGTGATCTCGCGCGTCGTATACCCTGTGGCACATGCCCGCTTTACACTTCCGTGTACCTGTCCATCCGTCTGCTAGTTTGTGTGTCTGTCCGTCTGAGCGCCCGTCCGTGCGTCTATCTTGAATCTTGAGAACACCTAAAGTACTGCCATCTCGCATTTCGTATACCCTGTGGCAAATACCGCTTTACGCGCTCGTCTACCTGTCTGTCCGCCTGCTAGTCGGTCTGTCCGACCGGGCGTCCGTCCGTGCGTCCATCTAGAGAACACTCAAAGTACCACCATCTCGCATACCCTGTGGCACATAGCCGTTTTACGCGTCCGTCTACCCTTCCGTCTGTCTGCCAGTCTATCTGTTCTTCCGTGCTTCCGTCCGTGCGTCCATCTAGAGAACACCTAAAGTACCGCAATCTGGCATCTCGTATACCTTGTGGCAAATATCGTTTACTTTTGCGTCTACCTGTCCATCCGTCTGCTATTCTGTCTGTCTGTCCGTCTGTTCGTGTGTCCATCTAGAGAACACTCAAAGTACCGCCATCTCGCATACCCTGTGGCACATAGCCGCGTTACGCGTCCGTCTACTTGTCCGTCTTTCTGCCGGCTATACACAGTGGAGGACCAGGAAGCAATGTTATAAAAAGGGTTAAAACATGCATGTACAGCCTGCAAGCAAAACATTCTTCTTTAAGCTGCACTCGAGCACATTGCCAGTGAAAGTGTTCTTGGAAGCAAAGGGATGTTTTTCCCCCTGGGGATCCAATTGCATAATTTGCAAAGCACATCAGCCCAAAGAAAAAAAAGCGCCGCACCACCACTGGAAGAGCTCGAACCTCCTGCCTTTCGGTTAACAGCCGATCGCGCTAGCCAATTAGGCCACGGAGACAATCGAGCTCCGCTCTCACTACCGTCAGAACATTTCTTCAGAGCTATCAGCCCTAAGAAAAAGAAGCGCCGCACTACCACCGGGGGCTGGAACCTCCAACCTTTCGGTCAACAGCCGATCGCGCAAGCCGATTGCGCCACGGAGACAGTCGTGCTCCACTCTCACCACTATCAGAACACATCTTCAAAGCTATCAGTGCAAAGAAAAAAAAACGACACACCGTCCCCGGGTGGGCTCAAACCTCCAACTTTTCGGTTAACAGCCGATCGCGCTAGCCAATTGCGTCACGGAGACAGTCCTGCTCCCTTCTTACCACCATCAGAACATATCTTCAAAGCTATCAGCCCAAAGAAAAAAGCAACACGCCACTCCCGGGAGGGCTCAAACCTCACACCTTTCGGTTAACAGCCGACCGCACTAGCCAATTGTGGCACGGAGACAGTCGTGCTATACTCTCACCACCATCAGAACTTATCTTCAATGCTATCAGCCTAAAGAAGAAATAGCAACACATCACTCCCGGGAGGGCTCGAACCTCCAACCTTTCAGTTAACAGCCGATCGCGCTAGCCAATTGTGCCACGGAGACAGTCGTGCTCCACTCTCACCACCGTCAGAACATATCTTCAAAGCTATAAGCCTAAAGAAGAAAAAGCAACACACCACTCCCGGGAGGGCTCGAACCTCCAACCTTTCAGTTAACACCCGATCGCCCTAGCGAATAGCGCCACGGAGACAGTCCTGCTCCACTCTCACCACGGTCAGAACATTTCTTCAGAGCTATCAGCCCAAAGGAAAAAAAAGCGACACACCGTCCCCGGGTGGGTTCAAACCTCCAACCTTTCGATTGACAGCCGATCGCGCTAGCCAACTGCGCCACGAAGACAGCCGCGCTCCACTCTCACCACCATCAGAACAAATCTTCAAAGGTATCAGCGCAAAGAAAGATGCAACACACCACTCCCGGGAGGGCTCGAAACTCACCTTCCGGTTAACAGCCGATCGCGCTAGCCAATTGCGCCACGGAGACAGTCCTGTCCACTCTCACCACCATCAGAACATATCTTCAAAGCTATCATCCCATAGAAAAAAAGCGCCGCATCACCACCGGGTGGGCTCGAACCTGCAACCTTTCGGTTAACAGCCGGTCGTGCTAGCCAATAGCGCCACGGAGACAGTCGTGCTCCACTCTCACCACCGTCAGAACATATCTTCAAATCTATCAGCCCAAAGAAAAAAAGCGCCGCACAACCACCGGGTTGGCTCGAACCTCCAACCTTTCGGTTAACAGCCGATCGCGCTAGCCAATTGCGCCGTGGAGATAGTCCTGCTCCACTCTAACCACCATCAGCACATATCTTCAAAGCTATCAGCCCAAAGAAAAAAGAGCGCCGCACCACCACCGGGTAGGCTCGAACCTCCACCTATCGGTTAACAGCCAATCGCGCTAGCCATTTGCGCCACAGAGACAGTCGTGCTTTACTCTCACCACCATCAGAACATATCTTCAAAGCTATCAGCGAAAAGAAAAAAGCAACACACCACTCGCGGGAGGGCTCGAAACTCCAACCTTTCGATTAACAGCCGATCGCGCTAGCCAATTGCGCCACAGAGACAGTCCTGCTCCACTCTCCCCACCATCAGAACATATCTTCAAAGACAACAGCCTAAAGAAAAAAAAGCACCGCACGAACCCCGGATGGGCTCGAAACTTCAACCTTTCGGTTAACAGCCGATCGCGCTAGCCAATTGCGCCACGGAGAGAGTCCTGCTCCACTCTCACCACCATCAGAACATATCTTCAAAGCTATCATCCCATAGAAAAAAAAGCGCCGCACCACCACCGGGTGGGCTCGAACCTCCAACCTTTCGGTTAATGGCCGAACGCGCTAGCCAATTGCGCCACGGAGACAGTCCTGCTCCACTCTCACCGCCATGAGAACATATCTTCAAAGCTATCATCCCATAGAAAAAAAAGCGCCGCACCACCACCGGGTGGGCTCGAACCTCCAACCTTTCGGTTAATGGCCGAACGCGCTAGCCAATTGTGCCACGGAGACAGTCCTGCTCCACTCTCACCGCCATGAGAACATATCTTCAAAGCTATCGTCCCATAGAAAAAAAAGCGCCGCACCACCACAGGGTGGGCTCAAACCTCCAACCTTTCGGTTAACGGCCTATCGCGCTAGCCAATTGCGCCAGAGACAGTCGTGCTCCACTCTCACCACCATTAGAACATATCTTCAAAGCAGTCAGCGCAAAGAAAAAAGCAACACACCACTCCCGGGAGGGCTCGAAACTCCAACCTTTCGATTAACAGCCGATCGCGCTAGCCAACTGCGCCACGGAGACACTCCTGTCCACTCTCACCACCATCAGAACATATCTTCAAAGCTATCAGCCCAAAGTAAAAAAGTGCCGCACCAACACGGGGTGGGCTCGAAACTCCTACCTTTCTGTTAACAGCCGATCGCGCTAGCCAATTGCGCCACGGAGACAGACCTGCACCACTCTCACCACCATCAGAACATATCTTCGAAGCTATCAGCCCAAAAAATAAAAAGCGCCGCACTACCACCGGGTGGGCTCGAACCTCCAACCTTTATGTTAATAGCCGAACGAGTTAGCTAATTACGCCACGGAGACAGTCGTGCTCCAATCTCACCACCGTCTGAACATTTCTCCAAAGCTATCAGCGCAAAGCAAAAAGCAACACGCCACTCCCCGGAGGGCTCGAAACTCCAACCTTTCGATTAACAGCCGATCGCGCTAGCCAACTGCGCCACGGAGACACTCCTGTCCACTCTCACCACCATCAGAACATATCTTCAAAGCTATCAGCCCAAAGTAAAAAAGTGCCGCACCACCACGGGGTGGGCTCGAAACTCCTACCTTTCTGTTAACAGCCAATCGCGCTAGCCAATTGCGCCACAGAGACAGTCGTGCTCTACTCTCACCACCATCAGAACATATCTTCAAAGCTATCAGCCCAAAGAAAAAAAGCGCCGCACACTACCAGGTGGGCTCGAACCTCCAACCTTTCAGTTAACAGCCGATCGCGCTAGCCAATTGCGCCACGGAGACAGTCGTGCTCCACTTTCACCATCATCAGAACATATCTTCAAACAATCAGCGCAAAGAATAAATAAACACACCACTCCCGGGAGGGCTCGAACCTCCAACCTTTCAGTTAACAGCCGACCGCACTAGCCAATTGTGCCAAGAAGACAGTACTGCTATACTCTCACTACCATCAGAACATATCTTCAAAGCTATCAGCCCACAGGAAAAAAAGCGCCGCACCACCACCGTGTGGGCTCGAAACTCCAACCTTTCGGTTAACAGGCGATCGCGCTAGCCAATTGCGCCACGGAGACAGTCGTAGTCCACTCTCACCACCGTCAGAACATTTCTCCAAAGCTATCAGCGCAAAGAAAAAAAAGCGCCGCACCACCACCGGGGGTTCTCGAACCTCCACCTTTCGGTTAACAACCGATCGCGCTAGCCAATTGCGCCACAGAGACAGTCGTGCTCCACTTTCACCATCATCAGAACATATCTTCAAAGCTATCAGCGCAAAGAATAAATAAACACACCACTCCCGGGAGGGCTCGAACCTACAACCTTTCAGTTAACAGCCGACCGCGCTAGCCAATTGTGCCAAGGAGACAGTACTGCTATACTCTCACTACCATCAGAACATATCTTCAAAGCTATCAGCCCACAGGAAAAAAATCGCCGCACCACCACCAGGTGGGCTGGAACCTCCAACTTTTCGGTTAACAGCCCATCGCGCTAGCCAATTGCGCCACGGAGACAGTTGTGCTTCACTCTCACCACCGTCAGAACACTTCTTCAGAGCTATCCGCCCAAAGGAAAAAAAGCGCCGCACCACCACCGAGTGGGCTCGAACCTCCAACCTTTTTGTTAACAGCCGATCGCGCTAGCCAATTGGGCCATGGAGACAGTCCTGCTCCACTCTCACCACCATCAGAACATATGTTCAAAGCTATCAGCCTAACGAAGAAAAAGCAACACAACACTCCCGGGAGGGCTCGAACCTCCAACCTTTCAGTTAACAGCCGATCGCGCTAGCGAATAGCGCCACGGAGACAGTCGTGCTCCACTCTCACCACCGTCAGAAGATTTCTTCAGAGCTATCAGCCCAAAGGAAAAAAAGCGCCGCACCACCACCGGGTGGGCTCGAACCTCCAACCTTTCGGTTAACAGCCCATCGCGCTAGCCAATTGCGCCACGAAGATAGTCCTGCTCCACTCTCACCACCATCAGCACATATCTTCAAAGCTATCAGCCCAAAGAAAAAAAAGCGCTGCACCACCACCGGGTGGGCTCGAACCTCCACCTATCGGTTAACAGCCAATCGCGCTAGCCAATTGCGCCACAGAGACAGTCGTGCTCTACTCTCACCACCATCAGAACATATCTTCAAAGCTATCAGCGCAAAGAAAAAAAGCAACACACCACTCGCGGGAGGGCTCGAAACACGAACCTTTCGATTAACAGCCGATCGCGCTAGCCAATTGCGCCACGGAGACACTCCTGCTCCACTCTCACCACCATCAGAACATATCTTCAAAGCTATCATCCCATAGAAAAAAAAGCGCCGCACCACCACCGGGTGGGCTCGAACCTCCAACCTTTCGGTTAACGGCCGAACGCGCTAGCCAATTGCGCCACGGAGACAGTCGTGCTCCACTCTCACCACCGTCAGAACATTTCTCCAAAGCTATCAGCGCAAAGAAAAAAGCAACACGCCACTCCCGGGAGGGCTCGAAACTCCAACCTTTTGGTTAACAGCCGATCGAGCTAGCCAATTGGGCCACAGAGACAGTCGTGCTCCACTCTCACCACCGTCAAAAAATTTCTCCAAAGCTATCAGCGAAAAAAAAGCGACACACCGTCCCCGGGTGGGCTCAAGCCTCCAACTTTTCGATTGACAGCCGATCGCGCTAGCCAATGGCGCCACGGAGACAGTCCTGCTCCATTCTCCCCACCATCAGAACATATCTTCAAAGCTATCAGCCCAAAGTAGAAAAAGCAACACACCACTCCCGGGAGGGCTCAAACCTCCAACCTTTCAGTTAACAGCCGATCGCGCTAGCGAATAGCGCCACGGAGACAGTGTTGCTCCACTCTCACCACCGTCAGAACTATTCTTCAGAGCTATCAGCCCAAAGAAAAAAAAGCGCCGCACCACCACCGGATGGGCTCGAACCTTCTACCTTTCGGTTAACAGCCCATCGCGCTAGCCAATTGCGCCATGGAGACAGTCCTGTCCACTCTCACCACATCAGAACATATCTTCAAAGCTATCAGCCCAAAGTAAAAAAAGCGCTGCACACACCACCGGAGTGGGCTCAAACCTCCAACCTTTCTGTTAACAGCCGATCGCGCTAGCCAATTGCGCCACGGAGACAGTCCTGCTCCACTCTCACCACCATCAGAACATATCTTCAAAGCTATCATCCCATTAGAAAAAAAGCGCCGCATCACCACCGGGTGAGGCTCGAACCTCGCAACCTTTCGGTTAACAGCCCATCGCGCTAGCCAATTGCGCCACGGAGATAGTCCTGCTCACTCTCCTACCATCCCCATCAGCACATATCTTCAAAGCTATCAGCCAAAGAAAAAAAGCACCGCACCACCACCGGTGGGCTCGAACCTCCAACCTTTCGGTTAACAGCCAATCGCGCTAGCCAATTGCGCCACAGGAGACAGTCGTGCTCTACACTCACCACCATCAGAACATATCTTCAAAGCTATCGGCGCAAAGAAAAAGCAACACACCACTCGCGGGAGGGCTCGAAACTCCAACTTTCGATTAACAGCCGATCGCGCTAGCCAATTGCGCCACGGAGACAGTCCTGCTCACTCTCCCCACCATCAGAACATATCTTCAAAGCTATCAGCCTAAAGAAAAAAAGCACCGCAACCACCCCCGGGTGGGCTCGAAACTTCAACCTTTCGGTAACAGCCGATCGCGCTAGCTAATTGCGACCACGGAGACAGTCCTGCATCCACTTCACCACCATCAGAACATATCTTCAAAGCTATCAGCCCAAAGAAAAAAAAGCGCCGCACCACCACCGGGTGGGCTCGAACCTCCAGCCTTTCGGTTAACAGCCGATCGCGCTAGCCAATTGCGCCACGGAGACAGTCGTGCTCCACTCTCACTACCGTCAGAACATTTCTCCAAAGCTATCAGCGCAAAGAAAAAAAAGCGACACACCGTCCCCGGGTGGGCTCAAACCTCCAACCTTTCGGTTAACAGCCAATCGCGCTAGCCAACTGCGCCACAGAGACAGTCCTGCTCCACTCTCACCACCATCAGAACATATCTTCAAAGCTATCAGCCCAAAGAAAAAAAAGCGCCGCACCACCACCGGGGGTTCTCGAACCTCCACCTTTCGGTTAACAGCCGATCGCGCTAGCCAATTGCGCCACAGAGACAGTCGTGCTCCACCCTCACCACCTTCAGAACATATCTTCAAAGCTATCAGCGCAAAGAAAAAAGCAACACACCACTCCCAGGAGGGCTCGAAACTCCAACCTTTCGATTAACAGCCGATCGCGCTAGCCACTTGCGCCACGGAGACAGTCCTGCCTCCACTCTCACCACCATCAGAACATATCCTTCAAAGCTATCAGCCCAAAGAAAAAAAAGCGCCGCACTACCACCGGTGGGCCTCGAACCTCCACCTTTCGGTTAACAGCCGATCGCGCTAGCCATTGCGCCACAGAGACAGTCGTGCTCCACTCTCAGCACCATCCGAACATATCTTCAAAGCTATCAGCGCAAAGAAAAAAGCAACACACCACTCCGGGAGGGCTCGAATCTCCAACCTTTGCTTATTAAGCCGATCGCGCTAGCCAATTGCGCCACGGAGACAGTCCTGCTCCACTCTCACCACCATCAGAACATTATCTTCAAGCTATCAGCGCAAAGAAAAAGCGACCGCACCACCCCGGGTGGGCTCGAAACTCCAACCTTTCGGTTAACAGCCGATCGCGCTAGCCAATTGCGCCACGGAGACAGTCCTGCTCCACTCTCACCACCATCAGAACAAAAAAGAACAATACTTCAAAAGCTACAGCCCTGAAATGAAGAAAAAAAGCGACGACCACCAATCCGGGAGGGCTCGAACCTCCAACCTTCAGTTAACATGCCGAATCGCGCTAGCGAAATTCGCCACGGAGACAGTCGCTGCCTCCAACGCTCACCACCATCAGAACAGTAATCTTCAAAGCTATCAGCCCCTAAAGAAAAAAAAGCGCCGCACCACCACAGGGTTGGGCTCGAAGCCCTCAAACCTTTCAGGTTGTAACAGGCCGATCGCGCTAGCCAAGTGCGCCACGAGACAGTCCTGCTCCACTCTCACCACCAGTCAGACATATGTTCAAAGCCCTCATCCTAAGAGAAAAAGCAAACACACCACTCCGGGAGGGCTCGAACTACAACCTTTCAGTTAAAGCCGATCGCGCTAGCGAATAGCGCCACGGAGCAGTCCCTGCTCCACTCTCACCACAATCAAAACATATCTTCAAAGCTATCAGCCTAAAGAAAAGAAAGCGCCGCACCACCACCGGGTGGGCTCGAACCTCCAACCTTTCGGTTACAGCTGATCGCGCTAGCCAATGCTGCCAATGGAGACAGTCCTGCTCCACTCTCAACCACCATCAGAACATATCTTCAAAGCTCTCAGCCCAAAGAAAAAAAGCGCCGCACCACCACCGGGTGGCTCGAACCTCCACCTTTCGGATAACAGCCGATCGCGCTAGCCAATTGCGCACAGAGACAGTCGTGCTCCGACTCTCACCACCATCAGAAACATATCTTCAAAGCTATCAGCGCAAAGACAAAAGCAACACCCACTCCGCGGGAGGGCTCGAACTCCAACCTTTTGCTTATTACAGCCGATCGCGCTAGCCAATTGGCGCCACAGGAGACAGTCCTGCTCCACTCTCATCACCATCAGAACATATCTTCAAAGCTATCAGCCTAAAGAAAAAAGCAACAGCACCAACCCGGTAGGGCTCGAAACTCCAACCTTTCAGTTAACAGCCCGATCGCGCTAGCCAATCTGCGCCACGGAGACAGTCCGTGCTCCACTCTCACCACCATCCAGAACATATCTTCAAAGCTATCAGCCCAAAGATAACAAAGACGCCGCACCACCACCGGGTGGGCTCGAACCTCCACCTTTCGGTTAACAGCCGATCGCGCTAGCCAATTGCGCCAGAGACAGTCGTGCTCCACTCTCACCACCATCAGAACATATCTTCAAAGCTATCAGCGCAAAGAAAAAAGCAACACACCACTCCCGGGAGGGCTCGAATCTCCAACCTTTTGCTTATTAGCCCATCGCGCTAGCCAATTGCGCCACGGAGACAGTCCTGCTCCACTCTCATCACCATCAGAACATATCTTCAAAGCTATCAGCGCAAAGAAAAAGCAACACACCACTCCCGGGAGGGCTCGAAACTCCAACCTTTCGATTAACAGCCGATCCCGCTAGCCAACTGCGCCACGGAGACACTCCTGTCCACTCTCACCACCATCAGAACATATCTTCAAAGCTATCAGCCCAAAGTAAAAAAGCGCCGCACCACCACGGGGTGGGCTCGAAACTCCTACTTTTCTGTTAACAGCCGATCGCGCTAGCCAATTGCGCCACGGAGACAGACCTGCACCACTCTCACCACCATCAGAACATATCTTCGAAGCTATCAGTCAAAAAATAAAAAGCACCACACCACCACCGCGTGGGCTCGAACCACCAACCTTTATGTTAACAGCCGAACGTGCTAGCCAATTGCGCCACGGAGACAGTCGTGCTCCAATCTCACCACCGTCAGAACATTTCTCCAATGCTATCCGCGCAAAGCAAAAAGCAACACGCCACTCCCGGGTGGGCTCGAACCTCCACCTTTCGGTTAACAGCCAATCGCGCTAGCCAATTGCGCCACAAAAACAGTCGTGCTCTACTCTCACCACCATCAGAACATATCTTCAAAGCTATTAGCCCAAAGAAAAAAGCAACACAACACTCGCGGGAGGGCTCGAACCTCCAACCTTTCGGTTAACAGCCGATCGCGCTAGCCAATTGCGCCACGGAGACAGTCGTGCTCCACTCTCACCACCGTCAGAACATTTCTTCAGAGCTATCAGCCCAAAGGAAAAAAAAAGCGCCGCACCACCACCAGGTGGGCTCGAACCTCCAACCTTTCGTTAACAGCCATCGCGCTAGCCAATTGCGCCACGGAGACAGTCGTGCTCCACTCTCACCACCATCAGAACATATCTTCAAAGCTATCAGCCCAAAGAAAAAAAAGCGCCGCACCACCACCGGGTGGGCTCGAACCTCCAACCTTTCGGTTAACAGCCGATCGCGCTAGCCAATTGCGCCACGGAGACAGTCCTGCTCCACTCTCACCACCATCAGAACATATCTTCAAAGCTATCAGCCCAAAGAAAAAAAAGCGCCGCACCACCACCGGGTGGGCTCGAACCTCCAACCTTTCGGTTAACAGCCGATCGCGCTAGCCAATTGCGCCATGGAGACAGTCCTGCTCCACTCTCACCACAATCAAAACATATCTTCAAAGCTATCAGCCTAAAGAAGAAATAGCAACACATCACTCCCGGGAAGCCTCGAACCTCCACCCTTTCAGTTAACAGCCGATTGTGGTAACGAATAGCGCCAAGAGACAGTCGTGCTCCACTCTCACCACCGTCAGAACATTTCTTCAGAGCTATCAGCCCAAAGGAAGAAAAGCGCCGCACCACCACCGGGTGGGCTCGAACCTCCAACCTTTCGGTTAACAGCCCATCGCGCTAGCCAATTGCGCCACGGAGACAGTCGTGCTCCACTCTCACCACCATCGGAACATATCTTCAAAGCTATCAGCGCAAAAAAAAGCAACACAGCACTCCCAGGAGGGCTCGAACCTCCAACCTTTCGGTTAACAGCAGACCGCACTAGCCAATTGTGCCACGGAGACAGTCCTGCTATACTCTCACCACCATCAGAACATATCTTTAAAGCTATCAGCCCAAAAAAAGCGCCGCACCACCACCGGGTGAGTTCGAAACTCCAACCTTTCGGTTAACAGCCCATAGCGCTAGCCAATTGCGCCACGGAGATAGTCCTGCTCCACTCTCACCACCATCAGCACATATCTTCAAAGCTATCAGCCCAAAGAAAAAAAAGCGCCGCACCACCACCGGGTGGGCTCGAACCTCCACCTATCGGTTAACAGCCAATCGCACTAGCCAATTGCGCCACAGAGACAGTCGTGCTCTACTCCCACCACCATCAGAACATATCTTCAAAGCTATCAGCGCAAAGAAAAAAGAAACACACCACTCCCGGCAGGGCTCGAACCTCCAACCTTTCAGTTAACAGCCGACCGCGCTAGCCAATTGTGCCAAGGAGACAGTACTGCTATACTCTCACCACCGTCAGAAGATTTCTCCAAAGCTATCAGTGCAAAGAAAAAAAAGCGACACACCGTCCCCGGGTGGGCTCAAACCTCCAACCTTTCGGTTAACAGCCAATCGCGCTAGCCAACTGCGCCACGGAGACAGTCCTGCTCCACTCTCACCACCGTCAGAACATTCTTCAGAGCTATCAGCCAAAGAAAAAAAAAGCGCCGCACCACCACCAGGGTTGGCTCGAACCTCCAACCTTTCGGTTAACAGCCGATCGCGCTAGCCAATTGCGCCACGGAGACAGTCGTGCTCCACTCTCACCACCATCAGAACATATCTTCAAAGCTATCAGCGCAAAGAAAAAAAGCAGCACAACCAGTCCCCGGGAGGGCTCGAACCTCCAACCTTTCGCGTTAACAGCCGATCCGCGCTAGCCAATTGCGCCACGGAGACAGTCCTGCTCCACTCTCACCACCATCAGAACATATCTTCAAAGCTATCAGCGCCAAAAAAAAGCGACACACCACTCCCGGATGGGCTCGAAACTCCAACCTTTCGGTTAACAGCCATCGCGCTAGCCCACTGCGCCACGGAGACAGTCCTGCTCCACTCTCACCACCATCAGGACATATCTTCAAGCTATCAGCCCAAAGAAAAAAAAGCGCCACACACCACGCGGGGGGCTCGAACCTCCAACCTTTTCTGTTAACAGCCGATCGCGCTAGCCAATTGCGCCACGGAGACAGTCCGTGCTCCACTCTCACCACCAGTCAGAACATATCTTCAAAGCTATCAGCGCAAAGAAAAAAGCAACCACACCACTCCCGGGAGGGCTCGAACTCCAACCTTTCAGTTAACAGCCGATCGCGCTAGCCAATTGCGCACGGAGACAGTCGTGCTCCACTCTCACCACCATCAGAACATATCTTCAAAGCTATCAGCCAAAGAAAAAAAGCAGACACACCACCCCGGATGGGCTCGAACCTCCAACCTTTCGGTTAACAGCCATCGCGCTAGCCAATTGCGCCACGGAGACCGTCCGTGCTCCACTCTCACCACCATCAGAACATATCTTCAAAGCTATCAGCCCAAAGAAAAAAAAGCGCCGCACCACCACCGTTTGGGCTCGAACCTCCAACCTTTCGTTAACAGCCGATCGCGCTAGCCAATTGCGCCACGGAGACAGTCCTGCTCCACTCTCACCACCATCAGAACATATCTTCAAAGCTATCAGCCTAAAGAAGAAAAAGCAACACACCACTACCGGGAGGGCTCGAACCTCCAACCTTTCAGGTTAACAGCCGATTCGCGTAGCCGAATTGCGCCACGGAGACAGTCCGTGCTCCACTCTCACCACCATCAGAACATATCTTCAAGCTATCAGCCCAAAGAAAAAAAAGCGCCGCACCACCACCGGGTGGGCTCGAACCTCCAACCTTTCGGTTAACAGCCGATCGCGCTAGCCAATTGCGCCACGGAGGACAGTCGTGCTCCACTCTCACCACCATCAGAACATATCTTCAAAGCTATCAGCCCAAAAAAAGCGACAGCACCACCTCGGGAGGGCTCGAACCTCCAACCTTTCGGTTACAGCCGATCGCGCTAGCAATTGCGCCACGGAGGACAGTCCTGCTCCACTCTCACCACCATCAGAACATATCTTCAAAGCTATCAGCCCAAAGAAAAAAAGCGCCGCACCACCACCGGTTGGGCTCGAACCTCCAACCTTTCGGTTAACAGGCCGATCGCTCTAGCCAATTGCGCCACGGAGACCGTCCTGCTCCACTCTCACCACCGTCAGAAACATATCTTCAAGCTATCAGCCCTAAAGAAAAATAAAGCGCCACACACCACTCCCGGGAGGGCTCGAACCTCCACACTTTCAGTTAACAGCCGATCGCGCTAGCAATTGCGCCACGGAGACAGTCCTGCTCTACTTTCACCACCATCAGAACATATCTTCAAAGCTATCAGCCCAAAGAAAAACAGGCCATATGAGCACACCACCCGGTGGGCTCGAACCTCCACCTTTTCGGTTAACAGCCGATCGCGCTAGCCAATTGCGCCACGGAGACAGTCCTGCTCCACTCTCACCACCATCAGAACTATCTTCAAAGCTATCAGCGCAAAGAAAAAAAGCGACACACCGGTCCCACCGGTGGGCTCAAACTCCAACCTTTCGGTTAACAGCCATCGCGCTAGCCGAACTGCGCCACGGAGACAGTCCTGCTCCACTCTCACCACCATCAGAACATATCTTCAAAGCTAGTCAGCCCACAGAAAAAAAAGCGCCGCACCACCACCGGGTGGTTCTCGAACCTCCACCTTTCGGTTAACAGCCGATCGCGCTAGCCAATTGCGCCTCAGAGACAGTCGCGCTCCACCCTCACCACCATCAGAACATATCTTCAAAGCTATCATCGCAAAGAAAAAAGCAACACACCACTCCCGGGAGGGCTCGAAACTTCAACCTTTCGATTAACAGCCGATCGCGCTAGCCATATGCGCCCCGGAGACAGTCCTGCTCTACTGTCATCACCATCAGAACATATCTTCAAAGAAATCAGCCCAAAGAAAAAAAGCGCCGCACCACCACCGAGGTGGGCTCGAACCTCCAACCTTTCGGTTAACAGCCGATCGCGCTAGCCAATTGGGCCATGGAGACAGTCCTGCTCCACTCTCACCACAATCAAAACATATCTTCAAAGCTATCAGCCTAAAGAAGAAATAGCAACACACCACTCCCGGGAGGCCTCGAACCTCCAACCTTTCAGTTAAGAACCGATCGCGCTAGCCAATTGCGCCACGGAGACAGTCTTGCTCCACTCTCACCACCATCAGAACATATCTTCACAGCTATCAGCCTAAAGAAGAAAAAGCAACACACCACTCCCGGGAGGGCTCGAACCTCCAACCTTTCAGTTAACAACCGATCGCGCTAGCCAATTGCGCCACGGAGACAGTCCTGCTCCACTTCTCACCACCATCAGAACATATCTTCAAAGCTATCAGCCCAAAGATAAAAAAAAGCGCCGCACCACCACCGGGTGGGCTCGAACCTCCACCTTTCGGTTAACAGCTTATCGCGCTAGCCACTGCGCCATGGAGACAGTCCTGCCCCACTCTCACCACCATCAGAACATACCTTCAAAGCTATCAGCCCAAAGAAAAAAAAGCGCCGCACCACCACCGGTGGTCTCGAACCTCCACCTTTCGGGTTAACAGCCGATCGCGCTAGCCAATTGCGCCACGAGACAGTCGTGCTCCGACTCTCAGCCACCTCAGAACATATTCTTCCAAAGCTATCAGCGCATAGAAAAAGCAACACACCACTCCCGGGAGGGCTCGAAACTCCAACCTTTTCGATTAACAGCCGATTGCCCGCTAGCCAACTTGCGCCACGGAGACAGTCCTGTCCACTCTCCACCACCATCAGAACATATCTTCAAAGCTATCAGCCCAAAGTAAAAAAGCGACAGCACCACCACGGGTGGGCTCGAACCTCATACTTTTCTGTTAACAGCCGATCGCGCTATGCCAATCGCCACGGAGACAGTACCATGCATCCACTCTCACCACCCATCAGAACATATCTTCGAAGCTATCAGTCCCAAAATGAAAAGCGCCACACCACCACCGCGTTGGGCTCGAACCTCCAACCTTTCTGTTAACAGCCGATCGCGCTAGCCAATTGCGCCACGGAGACAGTCGTGCTCCACTCTCACCACCGTCAGAACATTTCTCCAAAGCTATCAGCGCAAAGAAAAAAGCAACACGCCACTCCCGGGTGGGCTCGAACCTCCAACCTTTCGGTTAACAGCCAATCGCGCTAGCCAATTGCGCCACGGAGACAGTCGTGCTCCACTCTCACCACCATCAGAACATATCTTCAAAGCTATCAGCCCAAAGAAAAAAAGCAACACACCACTCCCGGGAGGGCTCGAACCTCCAACCTTTCGGTTAACAGCCGATCGCGCTAGCCAATTGCGCCACGGAGACAGTCGTGCTCCACTCTCACCACCATCAGAACATATCTTCAAAGCTATCAGCGCAAAGAAAAAAAGCGCCGCACCACCACCGGGGTGGCTCGAACCTCCAACCTTTCGGTTAACAGCCGATCGCGCTAGCCAATTGCGCCACGGAGACAGTCGTGCTCCACTCTCACCACAGTCAACATATCTTCAAAGCTATCAGCCTAAAGAAAAAAAGCACACACCACTCCCGGGAGGGCCTCGAAACTCCACCTTTCGATTAACAGCCGATCGCGCTAGCCAATTGCGCCACGGAGACAGTCCGTGCTCACTCTCACACCATCAGGAACATATCTTCAAAGATATCAGCCCATAAGAAAAAAAAGCGCAGCACCACCACCCGGTGGGCTCGAACCTTCCAACCTTTCGGGTTAACACGCCGATCGCGCTAGCCAATTGCGCACAGGAGACAGTCCTGCTCCACTCTCACCACCATCAGAACATATCTTCAAAGCTATCTCCCATAGAAAAAAAAAGCGCCGCACACCACCGGGGTGGGCTCGAACCTCCAACCGTTCGGTTAACAGCCGAATCGCGCTAGCCAATTGCGCCAGGAGACAGTCCTGCTCCACTCTCACCACCATCAGAACATATCTTCCAAAGCTATCAGGTCCAATAAAAAAGAAGGCAGCACCACTCCCGGGAGGGCTCGAACCTCAACCTTTCGAGTTAACAGCCGATCGCGCTAGCCAATTGCGCCACGGAGACAGTCCTGCTCCACTCTCACCACCATCAGAACATATCTTCAAAGCTATCAGCCCAAAGAAAAAAAGCGCCGCACCACCACCGGGTGGGCTCGAACCTCCAACCTTTTGGTTAACAGCCCGATCGCGCTAGCCAATTGCGCCACGGAGACAGTCCTGCTCCACTCTCACCACCATCAGAACATATCTTCAAAGCTATCAGCCATAAGAAAAAAAAGCGCCGCACCACCACCGGGTGGGCTCGAACCTCCAACCTTCGGTTAACAGCCGAATCGCGCTAGCCAATTGCGCCACGGAGACAGTCGTGCTCCACTCTCACCACCGTCAGAACATTTCTCAAAGCTATCAGCGCAAAGAAAAAAGCAACACGCCACTCCCGGGAGGGCTCGAAACTCCAACCTTTTGGTTAACAGCCGATCGCGCTAGCCAATTGGGCCACGAGACCAGTCGTGCTCCACTCTCACCACCGTCAGACCATTTCTCCAAAGCTATCAGCGCAAAAAAAAGTGACACACCATCCCCAGGTGGGCTCGAACCTCCACCTTTCGGTTAACAGCCAATCGCGCTAGCCAATTGCGCATAGAGATTAGTCGTGCTCTACTCTCACCACATCAGAACATATCTTCAAAGCTATCAGCGCAAAGAAAAAAAGAAACACACCACTCCCGGAGGGCTCGAACCTCCAACCTTTCAGTTAACAGCCGATCCGCCCTAGCCAATTGCGCCAAGGAGACAGTACCGCTCTACTCTCACTACCATCAGAACATATCTTCAAAGCTATCAGCCCACAGGAAAAAAAGCGCCGCACCACCACCGGGTGGGCTCAAACCTCCAACCTTTCGGTTAACAGCCAATCGCGCTAGCCAATTGCGCCACGGAGACAGTCCTGCTCCACTCTCACCACCATCAGAACATATCTTCAAAGCTATCAGCCCAAAGAAAAAAAAGCGCCGCACCACCACCGGGGGTTCTCGAACCTCCACCTTTCGGTTAGCAGCCGATCGTGCTAGCCAATTGCGCCTCAGAGACAGTCGTGCTCCACCCTCACCACCATCAGAACATATCTTCAAAGCTATCAGCGCAAAGAAAAAAGCAACACACCACTCCCGGGAGGGCTCGAAACTTCAACCTTTCGATTAACATCGCGCTAGCCAATTGCGCCCCGTAGACAGTCCTGCTCTACTGTCATCACCATCAGAACATATCTTCAAAGAAATCAGCCCAAAGAAAAAAAAGCGCCGCACCACCACCAGGTGGGCTCGAAACTCCAACCTTTCGGTTAACAGCCGATCGCGCTAGCCAATTGCGCCACAGAGACAGTCGTGCTCTACTCTCACCACCATCAAACATATCTTCAAAGCTATCGGCGCAAAGAAAAAAGCAACACAACACTCGCGGGAGGGCTCGAAACTCCAACCTTTCGATTAACAGCCGATCGCGCTAGCCAATTGCGCCACGGAGACAGTCCTGCTCTCACTCTCACCACCATCAGAACATATCTTCAAAGCTAATCAGCCCAAAGAAAAAAAGCGCCGCACCACCACCCGGTGGGCTCGAAACTCCAACCTTTCGGTTAACAGCCGATCGCGCTAGCAATTGCGCCACGAGGACAGTCGTGCTCCACTCTCACCACCATCAGAAATATCTTCAAGCTATCAGCTCAAAGAAAAAAAGCGCCCGCACCACCACCGGGTGGGCTCGAACTTCCAACCTTTCGGTTAACAGCCGATCGCGCTAGCCAATTGCGCCACGGAGACAGTCCTGCTCCACTCTCACACCATCAGAACATATCTTCAAAGCTATCATCCCATAGAAAAAAAGCACCGCACCCCCACGGGTGGCTCGAACCTCCAACCTTTCGGTTAACGGCCGAACGCGCTAGCAATTGCGCCACGGAGACAGTCCTGCTCCACTCTCACCACCATCAGAACATATCTTCAAAGCTATCGCCCATAGAAAAAAAACGCCGCACCACCACCGGTGGGCTCGACCTCCAACCTTTCGGTTAACGGCCGAGCGCGCTAGCCAATTGCGCCAGAGACATTGTGCTCCACTCTCACCACGCATCAGAACAATCTTCAAAGCCTTCGCGCAAAGAAAAAGCAACACATCCACCGCGGGAGGGCTCGAACTCCAACCTTTCGGATTAACAGCCGATCGCGCTTAGCGAATTGCGCCACAGGAGACAGTCCTGGCTCCCCTCTCCCCACGCAATCAGGAACAGATCTTCAAAGCTATCAGCCTAAAGAAGAAAAAAGGCAACAGCACCAACTCCCGGGATGGGCTCGAAACCTTCAACCTTCAGGTTAAACAGCCGAATCGCGGCTAGCCGATAGCGCCACGAAGACAGTCTTGCTCCACAGCTCAACCACCAGTCAGACATATTCTTCAAGCGCTATCGAGCCCAAAGAAAAAAAAGGAGCAGCACCCCACGCGGTAAGGGCTCGAACCTCTAACCTTTCGGTTAACAGCCGATCGCGCTAGCCAATGCGCCACGGAGACAGTCCTGCTCCACTCTCACCACCATCAGAACATATCTTCAAAGCTATCAGCCATAAGAAAAAAAGCGCCACACCACCGGGTGGGCTCGAACCTCCAACCTTTCGGTTAACAGCCGATCGCGCTAGCCGAATTGCGCCACGGAGACAGTCGTGCTCCACTCTCACCACCGTCAGAACATTTCTCCAAAAGCTATCAGCGCCAAAGAAAAAAAGCCACACGCCACTCCCGGGGGGCTCGAAACTCCAACCTTTGGTTAACAGCCGATCGAGCTAGCCAATTGGGCCCACGGAGACAGTCTGCTCCACTCTCACGACCATCAGAACATATCTTCAAAGCTATCAGCCTAAAGAAAAAAGCACACCACCTCCGGGGGCTCGAACCTCCAACCTTTCAGTTAACAGCCGATCGCGCTAGCCAATTGGGCCATGGAGACAGTCCCTGCTCCACTCTCACCACCATCAAAACATATCTTCAAAGCTATCAGCTCAAAGAAGAAAAAGCGACCACACATCCCGGATGGGCTCGAACCTCCAACCTTTCAGTTAACAGCCGATCGCGCTAGCCAATTGCGCCACGGAGACAGTCCTGCTCACTCTCACCACATCAGAACATATCTTCAAAGCTATCAGCCTAAAGAGAAAACGCGACACACCACTCCGGGAGGGCTCGAACTTCCAACCTTTCAGTTAACAGCCGGATCGCGCTAGCCGAATTGCGCCACAGGAGACAGTCGTGCTCCACTCTCACCACCGTCAGAACATTTCTTCAGAGCTATCAGCCTAAAGGAAAAAAAGCGCCACACCACCACAGGGTAGGGCTCGAACCTCCAACCTTTCGTTAACAGCCATCGCGCTAGCCAATTGCGCCACGGAGACAGTCGTCTCCACTCTCACCACATCGGAACATATCCTTCAAAGCATCAGCCAAAGAAAAAAAGCGCCGCACCATCCCGGGTGGCTCGAACTCCACCTTTGGTTAACAGCCATCGCGCTAGCCAATTGCGCCACAGAGACAGCGTGCTCCACTCTCACCACCATCAGAACATATCTTCAAAGCTATCAGCCCAAAGAAAAAAAGCCCGCACAACCCCGGGTGGGCTCGAACCTCCAACCTTTCGGTTAACAGCCGATCGCGGCTAGCAATTGGCCACGGAGACAGTCGTGCTCCACCTCTCACCACCATCAGAACATTCTTCAAAGCTATCAGCCAAAGAAAAAAAAAGAGCCGTACACACCACCCGGGGGGCTCGAACTCCAACCTTCCGGTTAACAGCCGATCGCGCTAGCCAATTGCGCCACGGAGACAGTCGTGCTCACTCTCACCACCATCAGAACAATATCTTCAAAGCTATCAGCGCAAAGAAAAAAAGCAACACCCCACGTCCCGGGAGGGCTCGAACCTCCAACCTTTGCAGGTTAACAAGCCGATCGCGCTAGCCAATTGCGCCACGGAGACAGTCCTGCTCCACTCTCACCACCATCAGAACATATCTTCAAAGCTATCAGCCAAAGGAAAAAAAGCGAACAGCACACCACCGGGTGGGCTCGAAACCTCCAACCTTTCGGTTAACAGCCGATCGCGCTAGCCAATTGCGCCACGGAGACAGTCCTGCTCCACTCTCACCACCATCAGAACATATCTTCAAAGCTATCAGCGCAAAGAAAAAAAGCAGCACACCACTCCCGGTAGGGCTCGAAACCTCCAACCTTTCGGTTAACAGCCGATCGCGCTAGCCAATTGCGCCACGGAGACAGTCCTGCTCCACTCTCACCACCATCAGAACATATCTTCAAAGCTATCAGCCCAAAGAAAAAAAGCGCCGCACCACCACCGGGTGGGCTCGAACCTCCAACCTTTCGGTTAACAGCCGATCGCGCTAGCCAATTGCGCCACGGAGACAGTCGTGCTCCACTCTCACCACCATCAGAACATTTCTTCAAAGCTATCAGCGCAAAGAAAAAAAAGCGACACACCGTCCCCGGGTGGGCTCGAACCTCCAACCTTTCGGTTAACAGCCGATCGCGCTAGCCAATTGGGCCATGGAGACAGTCCTGCTCCACTCTCACCACAATCAAAACATATCTTCAAAGCTATCAGCGCAAAGAAAAAAGCAACACACCACTCCCAGGAGGGCTCGAACCTCCAACCTTTCAGTTAACAGCGGATCGCGCTAGCGAATTGCGCCATGGAGACAGTCGTGCTCCACTCTCACCACCATCGGAACATATCCTCAAAGCTATCAGCCTAAAGAAGAAAAAGCAACACACCACTCCCGGAGGGCTCGAAACTTCAACCTTTCGGTTAACAGCCGATCGCGCTAGCCGATTGCGCCACGGAGACAGTCGTGCTCCACTCTCACCACCGTCAGAAAATTTCTCCAAAGCTATCAGCGCAAAGAAAAAAGCAACACGCCACTCCCGGGAGGGCTCGAAACTCCAACCTTTCGGTTAACAGCCGATCGCGCTAGCCAATTGGCCACGGAGACAGTCCTGCTCACTCTCACCACCATCAGACATATCTTCAAAGCTATCAGCCTAAAGAAAGAAAAGCACACACCACTCCCGGGAGGGCTCGAACCTCCAACCTTTGGCTAACAGCCGATCGCGCTAGCAATTGGCGCCACGGAGACAGTCGTGCTCCACTCTCACCACCATCAGAACATTATCTTCACAGCTATCAGCCTAAAGGAAGAAAACGCAACCACACCAACCGGGAGGGCTCGAAACCCTCCAACATTTCAGTTATTAACGCCGATCGCGCTAGCCGAATTGCGCCACGGAGACAGTCGTGCTCCACTCTCACCACCATCGTAACATATCTTCAAAGCTATCAGCCCAAGAAAAAAAAGCGCCGCACCACCACCGTTTGGGCTCGAACCTCCAACCTTCGTTTCACAGGCCGATCGCGCTAGCCAATTTGGCAACGGAGACAGTCCTGCTCCACTCTCACCACAATCAAACATATCTTCAAAGCTATCAGCCTAAAGAAGAAAAAGCAACACACCACTCCAGGAGGGCTCGAACCCTCCAACCTTTCAGTAACAGCGGATCGCGCTAGCGAATTGCGCCACGGAGACAGTCGTGCTCCACTCTCACCACCGTCAGAACATTTCTTCAGAGCTATCAGCCTAAAGGAAAAAAAGCGCCACACCACCACCGGGTGGGCTCGAACCTCCAACCTTTCGGTTAACAGCCCATCGCTCTAGCCAATTGCGCCACGGAGACAGTCGTGCTCCACTCTCACTACCATCGGAACATATCCTCAAAGCTATCAGCCTAAAGAAAAAAAAGCACCGCGCCAACCCCGGGTGGGCTCGAAACTTCAACCTCTCGGTTAACAGCCGATCGCGCTAGCCGATTGTGCCACGGAGACAGTCGTGCTCCACTCTCACCACCGTCAGAACATTTCTCCAAAGCTATCAGCGCAAAGAAAAAAGCAACACGCCACTCCCGGGAGGGCTCGAAACTCCAACCTTTTGGTTAACAGCCGATCGAGCTAGCCAATTGGGCCACAGAGACAGTCGTGCTCCACTCTCACTACCGTCAGAACATTTCTCCAAAGCTATCAGCGCAAAAAAAAGTGACACACCGTACCCGGGTGGGCTCGAACCTCCACCTTTCGGTTAACAGCCAATCGCGCTAGCCAATTGCGCCACAGAGATTGTCGTGCTCTACTCTCACCACCATCAGAACATATCTTCAAAGCTATCAGCGCAAAGAAAAAAGAAACACACCACTCCCGGCAGGACTCGAACCTCTACCTTTCAGTTAACAGCCGACCGCGCTAGCCAATTGTGCCAAGGAGACAGTACTGCTATACTCTCACTACCATCAGAACATATCTTCAAAGCTATCAGCCCACAGGAAAAAAAGCGCCGCACCACCACCGGGTGGGCTCAAACCTCCAACCTTTCGGTTAACAGCCAATCGCGCTAGCCAACTGCGCCACGGAGACAGTCCTGCTCCACTCTCACCACCATCAGAACATATCTTCAAAGCTATCAGCCCAAAGAAAAAAAAGCGCCGCACCACCACCGGGGGTTCTCGAACCTCCACCTTTCGGTTAACAGCCGATCGCGCTAGCCAATTGCGCCTCAGAGACAGTCGTGCTCCACCCTCACCACCATCAGAACATATCTTCAAAGCTATCAGCGCAAAGAAAAAAGCAACACACCACTCCCGGGAGGGCTCGAAACTTCAACCTTTCGATTACATCGCGCTAGCCAATTGCGCCCCGTAGACAGTCCTGCTCTACTGTCATCACCATCAGAACATATCTTCAAAGAAATCAGCCCAAAGAAAAAAAAGCGCCGCACCACCACCAGGTGGGCTCGAAACTCCAACCTTTCGGTTAACAGCCGATCGCGCTAGCGAATTGCGCCACAGAGACAGTCCTGCTCCACTCTCCCCACCATAGGAAACATATCTTCAAAGCTATCAGCCTAAAGAAAGGAAATAGCACCACACCACTCCCGGGGAGCCTCGAACCTCCAACCTTTCTAGTTAAGAACCGATCGCGCTTAGCCAATTGCGCCACGGAGACAGTCTTTGCCTCCACTCTCACCACCATCAGAACATATCTTTCACAGCTATCCGTCCTAAAGAAGAAAAAGCACAACCACTCCAGGCGAGGGTCGAACCTTCCACCTTTCCTTTAACAACCGAATTCGCGCTAGCCAATTGCGCCACGGAGACCATTCCTGCTCCACTCTCCCCACCATAAGAACATATCTTCAAAGCTATCAGCCTAAAGAAAAAAAAGCACCGCACCAACCCCGGGTGGGCTCGAAACTTCAACCTTTCGGTTAACAGCCGATCGCGCTAGCCAATCGCGCCACGGAGACAGTCCTGCTCCACTCTCACCACCATCAGAACATATCTCAAAGCTATCATCCCATAGAAAAAAAGCGCCGCACCACCACCGGGTGGGCTCGAACCTCCAA
>NW_023608341.1:0-29535 GCF_013339725.1 Rhipicephalus microplus | reverse complement strand
CCAGGTTTCTGCTCCATAGCTAAGTACCGGAAAGATGCAGCTGTTATATACCTTCCTCTTGAGGGATAGTGGCAATCTACCTGTCATGATTTGAGAGTGTTTGCAAAATGTGCTCCACCCCATTCTTATTATTCTGGTTACTTCAATCTCGTGGTTCGGCTACGCGGTTATTACCTGCCCTAAGTAGACATAGTATATTACAACTTGAAGTGCACTATTACCTATATTGAAGCGCTGCTCTCTACCGAGGTTGTTGTACATTACTTTTGTTTTCTGCAGAATAATTTTAAGACCCAACTTTCTGCTCCCCTTGTCTAACTCCGTAATCATGAGTTGCGACTCGTCTCCTGAGTTACTCAGCAATGGAATGTCATCGGCGAAGCGCAGGTTACAAAGGTACTGTTCATTAACTCTTGTCATTAACTGTTCCCATTCTAGGCCTCTGAAAACCTCCTGTGAGCACGCGGTAAATAGGATTGGGGAGATTGTATCTCCCTGCCTTACACCCTTCTTGATTGGTATTCTGTTGGTTTCTTTATGAAGCAATATGGTAGCAGTTGATCCCCTGTAGATTTTTTCGAGGATCTTTGTATATACTTCATCGACGCCCTGATTCCGCAGTGTCTGCATGACTGCTGATATTTCTACTGAATCAAACGCCTTCTCGTAATCTATGAAGGCTATGTATAGTGGTTGGCTATATTCTGAGTATTTCTCTATTATCTGATTGATAGTATAAATGTGGTCGATTGTTGAGCAGCCTGTTCGAAATCCTGTTTGTTCCTTTGGTCGCTTGAATTCTAATGTTTTTTAACTGTGTTAGCAATTACGACGAGATGAGAATACGCGTTCAAAAATGCCACAAAACCTCATGTGACATGGTAAAGATTCAGCGCAACGTGGGAGCCCGCGTGGCAAACGAATGTTGCAAGTTTGGGTCGATCGAATACACGCGCACGTTGGAGAAACCCGGCGTATTCCATTGTAGGAGAGTTATACGGCGAGCAAGTGATTGTAGTCGCCTGGCAGCGTCCGTTCTCAAGAGTGGTATGGGCGTAGACAGGTCTTGGTCTTGAGTTGATTGAGCAGCTTTATCCGCGCGGTCATTGCTTACAATTCCACAATGACTCAGCCACAATTGAAATACAATATCGTGACCTTCCTCGAGCGCTTTGTGGTAGTCCTGTCTTATCTGATATACTGATTGTTCGTGTAACCCGTGCTGCATAACGAACGATAGTGTCTGTAAGGCTGACCTCGAGTCGCAAAAGATGGCCCTTTGATTAGGTTGCTGCCAAAAAAATAATACACCTGACTGCACTTTGAAGCGCTGGCAGCTATGCTGCTCTCGATGTCGTGGGGTGAGAAAACTTGTATTGAAGCAACACATTACCAGATGGAACAACCACTGCTCGTCTAGAGCTGTTGGAATTAGTGGAGCCATCGGTTTAAACAGTTATGCGGTAAAGTACCTTTCGTCCAACAGACGCAAAGTCCATTGCTTCAGGACTAGCGGTGACGTGCGTGCTTTTTAAATGATTCCAGGAACCGATAAGCACACGTCACGTTGACGGAGACTCCATAACGCCGCTGCTGGACGTATCGCAAGTTAAAAGCTAGGCGGTAATATGCCCTGATGTTGCGTCACAATACAGCAGAACGAAGAATGTGGCCTCCACGCTGTCAAAAACGCTAAATGATGTAATAAAAGCCGTGAAAAATGCTGAATGTGCGCTCTCAGCGTCTCAACAATGATATGCGTTGTGAGCGGCTGTTCTTGTATGATAACGATGGTTGCCACCGTCGATGAGCATCTTGGAAGGCCAAGACATGTCCGAAGTGCTTGGGCTTGTACGCTCTTAAATGCACGGATGTTAGTCTTGCACGTCTTGGACAGGGCAGGAAAGCTTTACCGGTGAAGTCCGACAAAAAGGACTGTATAAAGCTGCAGCATGGAGTGCACGGATGGGCCCATGGTTTTCCGGCAATGAAATTCAATACATTATCAATGCCAATGAGCTTTTTCTTCAGGTATGCGACATGTGCACTACAGGTTGTGTCAAGATCTACTATGACACCTAGAAATCTATGACTGCTCTTATATGCGATTGATCTGCCATCAATGCACAATGGATAGAAAGACATCGATTTACCTGTAAACGCCACCGCTGCGCATATTTCTGTGGCTATAGTCAAACCTTGCTAGTGAAGGTATGCCAATGTCATTGTCCGCCTTCTGTATCCTTGCACGAACTTGAGGCCATGTCACGCCGGACGCCCAAATGCAGATATCATCAGCGTAGAGAGATATATAAGCCGTCTGTGGCAGAAATTTGATGAGCTCCCCCAGAACCAGGTTGAGAAGAGTCGGACTCAAAACGCCGCTGTGTGGCACCCCTCGACTTGTGAAATGCTTATTCGTAGACCCATCTTCAGTTAGAACGAACATAGATTTTTTTGTGAGGTAGCTTCTTATCCATCAAAAACACTACCTGCAAGTTCAGCTGCTTCGAGAGCATTGAAAACGGCCTCATGGTTCACGTTGTCATAGGCACCATTCACGTCTGAGAACAGAGCTACCAACTGCCTCTTCTTAGCTTTTTGTGTCTGAACAGAGGGCACTAAGTCAATCACGCTTTCGATTGAAGAACGACCTCGTCGAAAGCCAGCCATAGCATTAGGACAGATGTTATAATGTTCCAGGTACCATTACATGCGTGTAAACAGCTAGCCTCTCCATGACCTTGCCGACGCAGCTTGCTAGTGCTATAGGCCGGTATGATGCCATATCCAATGGAGACTTTCTGGGCTTGGCAAATCCGTATGCCGGCTTGGCAAATCCCGTTGCATCAAGGTGACCTTCAGAGGTGATTGCATACCATCACATGTAAAGGTTGGTCATTTTCGTCACGTTGTCCGACCATACATCCCAAGACCACTACAGTGCCACAACTGTCTAAAACTGGGTCATGTTAGTGATGTGTGCAACAACAAGCAAGCATGCCCTCGTTGTGCCGGACCCCACAAAGCAGAGGCTTGCCAAGCAACTCTCCTAAAATGCAGCGACTGCAACGGGAACCATGAGACCTCGTCCAAAGTCTGTCCAGTACTGAAGAAAGAAAGGAGCATTCTGAGACAAATGGTTAAAGACGGATCCTCACGAAAGGAAGCAGTAACAGTTGTTCAATGACGGCGTTCCCATCGACGGCGGTGCTCGAAGAAAAGAAAAAGCAGTCCTGTTACGAAGGTGCCTTCACTTACACCGCCACCGCCACCACCACCGCCGCCACGACCACAGAGACCTCCCCCGCCCCCGCCACCAGGTGGGGTACGTCCAGAGATGCCGGAAGACCCTGTGGCGCAACAGAGAACATCCGGCTCTGACTGGCCCGCTTTACCGCGGGTACACGTGTCTACGGAACCACAATATCGACAGTCAACAACGAATATTCCCCCAGCAGGCAGTCTGTCCACCTAAGAGGTACAAGTTTTTTCTGTATTGAGGTCATTCATGGGTGTTATTCGCACTCTATTGAATAGTCTACAGATCCCTGCCGCGAAATGCGCGCTGCAAATCTTGGACACACTAGAACCAGTTCTTGCCGGACTTCAGTAACAATATGGCGCACCATAGACCACATCAGCCTTTCCGAGAAAAAGTCAAGCGTGCTTCCATAGTTCAGTGGAACGCAAGAGTTCTACGGTCAAGAATGCCTGAGTTCAGACAATTCCTTTTCGAAAATAAGTTTCCCATCATCATCATTTGTGAACAGCATTTTTCAAAAATACCTCGACTGTCGGGCTATGAATTGTTCGTTTCTTCATCGTGCATTGAGCAAAGTCAAGTTGCTGTGTACATCCGTGAATAACTCACTTACGTTCTCCAAAGAGTAGAGTCTCACAATGGAAATCACTACGTGTGTTTATATGTTAAAAGAAGAAGTTGTCGTTTACGCTGATAGGTGCATATATAGCGCCATCACGTCGACTAGATCAACAGATATTAAATGGTATATTTGCAACAACTCCAGCATTTTGGCTATTGATGGGTGACTTCAACGCCCATCATCCATTGTGGGGAAGCATCAGGACAAATCGAAAAGGCACGAACCTGGTTGATCTCGCATTATAGCACGGGCTTCAGGTGCTGAACGACGGCAGCCCTACTTACCTCCGGGGAGTAACTTACAGCAGTTTCCTGGACTTGACATTAGTGTCGCATAGCATTGTCACGAAAGTCCAATGGTTCACAGATATTGAAACACATGGCAGCGACCATATCCCCACGTACGTGACAGTCAGAGGTCTGGACGATTCTCCTTCCCCTGGACATTCAAGACTTATTGACTGGGAAGAGTTTGAGATATCAGTGGAGAGCAAGTGCATGTACGAACCGCCGGAATCCATTGAAGAAGTGATAGTGTGCACTGGAGACTTCCACGAAGATATGTTCGAAAGAATCGAGACGCACGGCACTCGACCAAGAGTTGGAAGAACTTCGAGCGGCCCGCCAACGTGCCGAAAGACGATATAGACGCACGAAATCTATTTCTGACCTCAGAGAATCCAGACGCATTCAGAAAAAAAATCACGCGTCGAATGCACAAACTTCATGAACAACGGTGGAAGATTTTTTGTGACTCGCTAGACCCTCGAAAGCCCCTGTCTCCCGTATGGAGGACTCTTCGAGGTATTCACTCACATCCGCAACAGCGTCATCTCTTCGCCGCTCTAGCGCTACATCAACGTCGCTCACAGCTTGATGTTTCTGGGGAATTTTGTGCAAAGATAGCCGGCGACATCTCTATACCGATTGATCTATTGCCACTGGATGTTCCATTCGCACTAGATCAGCAAATGGAGGTTGCATTCACCATGGAAGAACTTCATTCGGCATTGAACACGTGCAGACGCTCACTGTCCCCAGGTGCGGATGGAGTGACCTATACTGCCCTACGTCACCTAGGCCCGAAGGCACAGCGCTGTCTCCTGGGCATTTTCAATAAGTCTTGGACATGATGGAATGGTGCCTGATGAGTGGAAGTGTAGTCGCCTGGTACCTTTGCTGAAAGCCCGGAAAGTCTTCATTCGATTTGGCAGCATACCGGCCTATAGCACTAGCAAGCTGCGTTGGCAAGGTCATGGAGAGGATGCTGCTTACACGCATGAAATGGTACCTGGAACATTATAACATCTATCCTGATGCTAAGGCTGGTTTTCGACTAGGTCGGTCCTCAGATGATAGCGTTATTGACTTAGTGACCTCTGTTCAGCATCAGAAAGCTCAGAAGCGGCTGTCGGTAGCTCTGTTCTTAGACGTGAAGGGAGACTATGACAACGTGAGCCACGAGGCTGTGTTTAATTCTCTTGAAGCAGCTGAACTTGGAGGTCGTGTCTTTCGATGGGTAAAAAGCTACCTCACAAAGAGATCCATGTTCGTTTTAACTGAGGATGGGTCTACGATTAAGTATTTCACAAGTCGTGGGGTGCCGCAAGCCGGTGTTTTGAGTCCAACTCTTTTCAACCTGGTTCTCGCGGGGCTCACCAAAATGCTGCCACAGACGGCTTATATATCTCTCTACGCTGACGATATCTGCATTTGGGCGTCCGGCGTGACACGGCCTCAAGTGCGCGCAAGAATACAGAAAGCGGCAACAATGACATCGACATACCTTCGCCAGCAAGGTTTGACTATCGCCACAGAAAAATGCGCAGCGGTGGCGTTCACATGGAAACCGATGTCTTTCTACTCATTCTGCATCGATGGCAGATCAATCCCATATAAGAGCACTAATAGATTCTTAGGTGTCATCGTAGATCGTGACCTAACCTGCAGCCCGCATGTCACATACCTGAAGAATAAGCTCATTGGCATTTAGAATGTATTCAAGTTCGTCATCGGAAAATCACGGGGCCCATGCGTGAACTTCATGTTGCAGCTTTACACAGCCCTCTTTCTCGAAACTCTCCGGTACAGCCTTCCTGTCCAGTTTAACACGTGCAAGACTAACATCCGTGCACTGCAAAGCGTACAAGCCCAAGCACTTCGGACATGCCTTGGCCTTCTAAGATGCTTATCGACAGTGTCAACTATTGTTATTGCGCAAGAACAAGCGGTCACAACGCATATCATTGTCAAGACGCTGAGAGTGCACATTCGGCATTTATCACGGCTACCGTCACATCATTTAGCTTGTTTGACATCTCGGAGGCCCCATTGTTCGTACTGCAGTATGGTGACAAAACATCAGGGCACACTACCACCTGGCTTCAAACTTGCGATGCATCCAGCAACTGCTCCATAGGGTCTTCGTCAACCTGACGTGCGCTTATCAGTTCCTGGAATCTTTAGGAAGGCACGCATGTCAACGCTAGCCCTGAAGCAATTGACTTTGCGTCTGTTGGACTAAAGGTACTTCGACCGCATACATGTTTACACCGATGGCTCCACTAATTCCAACAGCTCTACAGGAGCAGTGGTTGTTCCATCTGAAAATGTGTTCTTCAGTACAAGTTTTCTCACTCCACGACGTCAACAGCAGTAGGGCTCGCAGCTCTTCAAGGTGAAGTAAAGTATATTCTTTGCCAGCAACCTAACCAATGGGCCATCTTTTGCGACTCCAAGTCAGCCTTACAGTCACTACGGTTTGTTATGCAGCACGGGTTACATGAACAATCAGTATATCAGATAAGGCACGACTACCACGAAGCGCTCAGGGAAGGTCACGATATTGTATTTCAGTGGTTGCCGAGTCATTGCGGAATCGTCGGCAATGACCGCGCGGATGAAGCTGCTGGATCAGCTCATGACCAAGACCAGCGCACGCCCATGCCACTCTTGAGAACGGACGCTGCAATGCTACTACAATCACTTGCTCGCCGTATATCTCTCCTACAATGGAATACGCAGGGTTTCTCAAGCACGCACCTGTATTCAATCGACCCAAACTTGCAACTTCGTTTGCCATCTGGGCTCCCACGATGCGCTGAAACTTTACTGTGTCGCATGAGGTTGGGCGTGGCATTTAGGAATTCTTACTCTCGTCTCTTTGGAATGGCGAGCACTTCAGCATGCAACATCTGCGCCTGCGAGGAAACGCTTGAACACATTATATGTCATTTCCCAGCATACCAGACCGAACGACGTATTATGGAAGCCAAGCTCTGTCAGCTGGATTCACGGCCGCTTACAGAAGAGAAGACCCTGGGACCTTGGCCGATGGCTTCCCATACGCGCAAAGCCACGAAAGCCCTCTTGTACTTTTTAAGGACCAACAGACTTCACGACCGCTTGTGAAAGAACTGTGCGAGACCGTGCTGTGTAGTCTCGAGCTGACTAGTCATGCTTCTCTTTCTTACTCCTCTTCTTTTCTATCTCTTTCCGTTCTAATATTCTCCCTTTCCCCCACCCCCAGTGTAGGGTAGCCAACCGAGCCAAGCTTGGTTAACCTCCCTGCCTTTACTCTCTATTGATCTCTCTCTCTCTCTCTCTCTGGGCTTCAACAAAGTCACCAGGAGACTGCACTTCCATTCATCAGGCCCCATAGCATCGTGCCAAGACTTATCGAAATTGTCCAGGAGACAGCGCTCTGCCTTCGGGTATAGGTGACCTATGGCCGCATAGGTCACGCCATCCGGACCAGGGGATGATGAGCGCCTGCATGTGTTCAATGCTGCATGAAGTTCTTCCATAGTGAATGCAACCTTCATTTGCTGATCTCGTGTGACTGGAACATCCTGTATATCAATTGGTATAGAGATGTCGCCAAAACATGTCGCCAAATTCACCAAGATCTTTGCACAAAATTTACCAGAAACATGAAGCTGTGAGCGACGTTGATGTAGCGCCTGAGAAGCGAAGGGATGACGCTGTTGCGAATGCGAGTGAATACCTTGAACAGTCCTTCATACGGGAGACAAAGGCTTTCAAGGGTCGAGCAAGTCACAAAAACTCTTCCATCGTTGATCTTGGTGTTTGGGCATTCGACGCTGGATTTTCTTCTGAATGCGTCTGAATTCTCTGAGGTCATAGATAGATCTGATGCGTTCGTATCGTCTTTCGGCACGCCGGTGAACAGCTTGAAGTTGCTCCAACTCTTGGTCGAGTGTGGTACGTCTCAATTCTTTCAAACGTGTCTTCGTGGAAGTCTGCATCGCACAACAAATCAATGAATTCCGGCGGTTCGTGCATGCACTTGCTCTCTATCTGATACTCTTCCCAGTCAATAAGTCGTTGGCCGCGTTAAGCCCAGTTCAAGGCCCAACGGGATTAGAGTTCACGCACGGCTTCCGAGATCAGCATCCAGAAGCACACCTTCGGGGGGGGGGGCAGCATTTGTCTTGCTGATTTGTGTCGAGAGTAGTGCAATTTGCCTGGCGTCAAAATGGTGTTGCGCAACACAGACCGGAAACAATTGGTGTGCTCCTCGCCGAGCATAAGTGGAAACTTTCTGCTAAGTGGACATCACGAGAATAGCTCCCTTCAAAGATTATTTCCACTGGCTGCATTTGCCAGACTACATGCAATCAGTATAAGAAAATTGAGTGACCCTTAAGCTTCGCTTTTAGGAGTGGAACGCGACAGCGAAATTCGGTCCCTAGGGTGCCCTTCAACCGCAAAGTACATACTTAATAATATGTTTTCACACACACACACGTTCACACACTATTTTGTACCAGTGCGCGCGCGCGAATGGTACATACAGGTTTTTGATCTAAAGCAAGAGTCGCACAGCCTCCAAAATCCACGCCACGCGCTTTCCATCTAGAAGGACACGGCCGCCTGAATCGACGCGCGCGACCGCCACGCGCGCCGGTTGAGGCGGCTGTGAGGAGGACAAAAAGAGTCTAACAATGCCTCACAGATGGCACCAAATTTTCTAGCGTTTGTTCAACGCCTCTGGAAAGGCATGACACACGGAGGAAGGAAAGGTATGATATGTTTTCCATTAGATGGGCATAGTTGTCCATTTTTAGAGCTGTTTGAAAGTTCTTGTGTGTTTTTAGCGGCGCTGCACTATCCCGGCCTTTTTCGACGCAGTTTGATGGCTTCCCAAATGCGCCTACAAATCGCCGAATGGGCTCGTTTTGTCGTGACACCTGTCGAACAAAATGCGTTAAGGGGACTCCTTCCCCTACGTGGTATTTATTTAGTGTTTTTTCCCGAAGCAGCTGCAAGTAACATCGTGGCTTTGTTGTAAGATACCTGCTTGCCACGTGAACGGCCCGGTTGCAATGCTCAGTGAGATCGAAAATTTTATTCTTTATATTATTTGTTTATTTTTCGATTTTTCGCTCACGGACGATTTTTCGCTCACAACCAACTGTCCAGCGGTGCTGACGCCGACGGCGGAACTTATGCGACAGGAGCTCTCTAATGCAATCGCGTTAGTAAAGAAATAATAAAAAGGATTCTGGGGTTTTACGAGTCGCAACCGCGATACAATTACGAGGTGCGACTTAGTGAGAAACTGCGAATTATTTTGGACTAACTTACACTTCGCACACATTTCGCCCCCTAGTAATATGGCTGCCGTGGCAGGATGCGAAACGTGCAAGCATGATATTGCCAGCGCAATTGCTAAGCTACGACGGCTAATAACAGCCAATGACAAATGAGAATGGTTCATTCATTTCCGAAACGTAGAATGTGTGCTGCCCTCCGTTCCCAAACAACACGTTCAATAGTCGTCAGGAAGACTGGCGTAGCCGGAAAGTCTTGTTTTTATTGGTGGGTGGTAGTGGGTTTCAACTACACTTTAGGTACGTTCAGGCGTGCGTTTGCATGTGTGTGCCTGTATATGTACACATGCGAAACTGATAGAGTTCGTCTGGCGGGGGAGGTTTGAGCTCGACAACGACCCCTAGAGGATTGCGTCGGTTGTCAGGAAGTGCCCACAACTATCGTTTTCTAACCGTATTTTCTGTCTGTTTGCTCGACTATTCGTCCTAAAGACGGAAGCTGTTCCGGTGAACCGGTTGAGCGATGTCACCGGGGAGGTGCAGCCTCTCGTTCCACAACGAAACAATTAATAATAAAGTTTATTCCCCATCATTGGCAAAAAGAAAAGCTAATTCAAATGCTCTGGCACAATGGTTATGAAACGTGGAAGTGTCTGGTACTCCTTGTGGCTTGATCGAAGCGATGGCTTGGTGTGATGCTCGCTACCATATTAAAAAAAAGACAAGACAGACGAAGGAAATACGGTGTTGTTGCGGCCATGTAACAGGCTAATTTTTGAATGCGAAGCATTTGTTAGTGAAATGAAGAAAGTTTGAGCGTATCTATCTATCTATCTATCTATCTATCTATCTATCTATCTATCTATCTATCTATCTATCTATCTATCTATCTATCTATCTATCTATCTATCTATCTATCTATCTATCTATCTATCTATCTATCTATCTATCTATCTATCTATCTATCTATCTATCTATCTATCTATCTATCTATCTATCTATCTATCTATCTATCTATCTATCTAGCTATTCATTCATCCATCCATCCATCCATCCATCCATCCATCCATCCATCCATCCATCCATCCATCCATCCATCCATCCATCCATCCATCCATCCATTCATCCATCCATCCATCAATCCATCTATCTATCTATCTATCTATCTATCTATCTATCTATCTATCTATCTATCTATCTATCTATCTATCTATCTATCTATCTATCTATCTATCTATCTATCTATCTATCTATCTATCTATCTATCTATCTATCTATCTATCTATCTATCTATCTATCTATCTATCTATCTATCTATCTATCTATCTATCTATCTATCTGTCTATCTATCTATCTAAATGATTTCCAGCTTTGTCATGTGCTGTTCATACGATATCAGTGGCATAAACCCCCCTGACAAGTGGAATAATTGCGTATTTATTGCTCAACGGTAAGGAAACCTACAAATGTTTACCGATGATCTGGGGAATGTTACACTACTTATATTGCTCCACCACATTGTGTATACTAGCTCTAAAAAAACTGAAACCGTGGCTTTGAAGGTCTCCGACCTTGCGACGCGCTACTGTTCAGAATACTTTGCATAGTGCGTGGTGCAATGCTGGTCTCTCGAAGATTGTGAACTTATTGCAAATTTGGGTTCCTGGGGGGTAACTTGTTCAAGATCTTATATGCACTGCAGAGGTGGAGGTCATTTAGCTGCGCAAGATATCAGTGGCAAAATCGTCACGCGGTATCAGAGAATTCCTAAAATTAAAAAAAAAAACTAGCAGTATAGCACCAAATCAACAGTTTCTGGTTGAAGGCGCCGGAAACACGCGATGAGGAAAATTCCTGATGGGATACCCGACAAGGAGGTTAGCCAGTTGTTACCGGCTGCCTACCCGGTAAATAAAAATACCTGAGGTCAAGTTACTAATGCCTGGAATCTATTGACGCTGTTATCGCTTCACAAATGCAGCCACGAATTTTTTCCGGAGTATACTCGTTATACGCAGTTCCACACCCAATGAAGGCTTTAGGTATATAGCTATGCGTTGTATTCGATTGCGCAAGAGAGTGGCAAACGGGAGCTGAATTCGAAGTTACTTTACCGCCGCTGAAGAGTATGGCTGGGCGTTACGGACAACCGTTGCGAAGGGCTGCGCTTGGTGGATGGCGTTGATCAGGCTAAGCTCACCTTCAGTTCTCATCGCTGGCCGTGTGCAGATACGATGACGGGCTGAGTGTGCACGTTTAGTTGAAAATACGCACTGCATTGATACCCTGTGCGGAAAGGGATTTGAAAAGCAGCAGTTTTTCGTGTTTTTTTTTCCTGCCAATACGATCAAAACAGATACTCAACACCAATAAGCACTCACATTGAGATAATTAGCATCCCTTTTTGTTTACGGGCACCACAATGCACTAGTTTAAATATTTGGGTGCTCGATGAAAATAAACAATTGTAAGGAACGAAAGTTGTAAGCTCATTCCGATTAGAACAGGAACACGTGAGCTTTCACGAAGGTACGCAGTCTCGAATTCACAACAAACTCTGCCGTTCTGGAGTGCAGCTTCCGAGCAGGATGTAACTACCAGAGCCACAGCTGGGCGGAAACTGTGTGAAGAGAAAATCGAGCAATAACACGAGTAAATTTTACATCCCGGAGATCCCGTTGGAAGCAGATTTATCAGCACGCGGGTGATGCCGCGGTGCACGTGCTTGTGAGGTGGCAACACGCATGTCGGCAAATACGCTTTCGTCAGGACTCTTTACAACAGGACTCTTTACTTTACAACGTCAGGACTCTTTACCTATGAAGAAGTAGTGAATAACTACGGGCTGAACGTAGTACAAGCTGTTGCCAGTAGTGGCGAGAACGTGAACATGCGCTCAGCTCTGTATGAGAAATCCGCTATATATATCTTCTGGTGTATAGGTTTAGCTGGAAAAGTGTTGTGCTCTTAGTTAGACAAGCGGGTCATGTCGCCGTCTATATGGCGAGCACAATTTGAAGGGTATGAATTTGATAGCAGCCATGTACAGACATTCAATTTCACGTTAAAGAATAACGGTTTGTAAATAGTATTAAGGAGTTCCGAGGCATGGTGGTCCTCATATTCAGATCATATAATGTTTCAGGAAGCAAATTCAAAAAACCTCATTCAACGCGCTATATGTCTACACATATTTATATATAACACAGGGAAATCACTGCACAAAAGTTCTGTTGTAGCCAACGTTTCACCAAGAGGGGAGCAGAGAAGAGAAGTCTTTTCGCTTAAATATGGGCACCAGCGATATTTCATGTTCAACAATCTTTCATCACTTTGAGTGGCCATATTTCCTTGATTTTTCCGCTCTTATAGCTTCCACAGTCACCAGCACTCCTGTGATGAGTGAGATTATCACTTTCGCGCAGCTACGTACACGTCCTAAAAACTGATGTAAAGACCGAAGGCTCCGGAGCGAGCTTCAAAACGCCGTGGTATGGCGCTCCCATTCAAGGATCGACAGTACACCTTTTAGTATCCTAAAGTAGCCTAAGAGTATCTTCCCCAAGACACTCCCACAGACGGAGGCTGTCTTCCGCGGTGCCGAGTTTGCCCGGCATGGTGCGAGTCAGTACAGGCGATGAAAGGTCCGCGCTTCTATCTTGGGGGCCACAGCCAGGTTTGTACGTTAGTTTTTCACGCTGGTGTTTGGATATTCTAGCATGATACGTGACAGGCTGTGTTTTGACTCTGCTCTGTCTGCATTAAGGGACGCCCTAGCATTAGCCAAGAAGACCCCGTTAAGTACTTAAGATCGATCTGCTTCACTGTTTGTGATTCTTTGCACGGTGAGTGCGAAGTTGTTCTTTCTTATTGGTTTATTTTATGGACCTTTATTAAACGGTGAAGCTCAGTAACGAAAGAGCATGTAAGTATTCCCTCCGAAAATTTAATATTGTCCTTGCACGAGACATTATAAGTGTATGCAATCTGTATTACATTTACCATCAACAAGGTAAGCTATCACGATAATCAGGTATGTTATATTGTTGGCACTGAATGATGCCAAGCATGCCGGGATACTCTGTCTATGGGAGCCTCCTTACTGGTATGCCTGCTGACAATGAGTTTATTCCGTCGTAGTAACAAGCAATCGGAACAAGTGCCTATACAACAAGGACAGTAGTGAACACACACAAACGACTAAGCGCAATATACAAGAAATGTTAAATTACAAAATTGTCAAAATCCACAGAATGCATAACAAATACTATTATGAACTCACAAGCACACATCCCACACACGCACGCATACAGCACGCACACACACGGGGAAGTTCACTGCGTAGTAAAGTACTGCAGTAGTTCAGGTGAGCGCCCCGCCGCGGTGGTCTAGTGGCTGAGGTACTCGGCTGCTGAACTGCAGGTGGCGTGATCGAATCCCGGCGGCAGCGGCTGCATTTTCGATAGAGGCGAGAATGCTGTAGGGCCATGTGCTCAGATTTGGGCACACGTTCAAGAACCCCAGGTGATCGAAATTTCTGGAGCCCTCCACTACGGCGTATTTCATAATCGTATAGTGGTTTTCGGATGTTAAACCCCACATATCAATCAAATCAGTTCAGGAGAGTACAACTGCGCCGGATAACAAAACTGACTTTAAGGCCACATACAGACATGAAGGAACAGGTACGATGTATGGCACTGCGAACTATCACAGATCACTGCTAAAACAGTGTACACAAAATCTCTGAATCACATACCGGTTGGGAAGAAGTGCTACCTTTGCCTTCAAAGCATGTCAGTCACTTGCAGTAGATGATATAAACACTGCTCGAAATTCTCTAGCAAGCCGGTGATGACGAGTCTACCTTTGACAAAGGCAGCTACGCCTATGAAGTATCAGCCTGCCTTTCTATAGCCAGTTTTATCTCTGTTTACCTGTAAGAAATATACTCTACGCAACTGTTTCAACGTTTGCGATTAGAAAAGAAGAATTGCTCGGTGAATATCTAATTACTTATATTTTACTTTTTCTGTTCAAACTAGGATTTCTCATGAATGGCTTTGTCATCTCGATAACATGCTGTACTAGATCATTCTCTTATATCCGGTGTGAGCCATTTATAAAGCAGAACAAGCACACCAATCAACTAAGAAAGTGCCTAAATACGCGTGTTTGAAACAGAGCCACCCATCAACATGATAGAGGCAGCGCATATCGCGAGTGACGATCTCTGGCATACATTCAGAAGTGACGCGCGTCGCACCTTTCCAATGTTGTGATTGAGGCTTGAATGCGAGGTTCACGTTTTTTTTGTGTGTAGAAAGTCAAGAAGAAAACTTAAGATACACCGCAATTTTTCTACACTTTTTTATTCACGCAGATGAGTTCAAACCCGTTTGCTGAAAATGCGGACAGAGAACCACAATAGAGCACATCTTTTGGGACTGCCCAAAGGATTGTCCGCCAAGGAGAAGAAATAATAGAAAAAGAAAAGCAGGGAAATTAACGAGTTAAGGAAAGCCGGTTTGCTATCCTACACGTGGGAACGAGGAGGAGGAAATTGACTCCAGACGCTTACAAGCACTGCTGGCTGGCGCTGCACCGTGCTGATGATGATCATGCGCCGTGCTCCCCACCGGGCTGCAGAAATTAGGCGCCTTCTTCCTCTTCTAACCACTACTCCCACCACCACACTGCGGACGAGTCATGCTCCGGGGGTACAAGTATAGATAACTGGGAGAGCTCAAGAGGTCGCCTTTGGCAGCAACGGAGGAATATCTGGTGGGGCTGCATTACCTAGAACTCCTAGTGCTTATATTAAGGTTTTGTACTACTGATTATCGTCTTGATTCTTTGTGCTAATATCACCCGGCTCATGGACATCGTGAGTACATGCCCTTGAGAACTAGTATCATCATCGTCATTATACTAACGCCACTTTTTGCGGAGCCCAGCGTCAGGCATCTACCAAACCTGCAGCGTCCCACCTTTTTCTCCTCGTTCTTTCAACCGTACACCATGGCAACTCCTTTCCAGTCCATCCGAAGCGCCTTGCCTTTCTGGATGAGAAGACGCCGTCGAAATGACGAAAGCTCGTGGTACTCGGAGCAGGACTGGTGGCCTCTTAGTTACAACGCAAAATTTCGCCGCCGGACGCCGCCATCTTCTTCCCGCTCGAGCGGCCAGTGGTCGTCGGTGGTAGCGACTGACGAGGCGTCGTCAGGGGCTGCGACTTCCAGCCGCGGCTCATCGTCACATGGCTCGTACGTTGTGCTTTCATTGCTTTTAGGGTGTGTCTATTCTTCCGGCAATCGGGATAATTGATCAAAAAAAAATTCTCCCCGCAGTGGCCTCCCATTGGCTCTCATAAGTCACGTGACTAACAGCCGGGATTAATTTTTTGTATGATTCTTCCGGCAACCGGTAGAACTTGACCTAACCAATTCAAAATAACTTAACGTTACCTAAACTAACCCAACGCACGCTAGGTCACGTCTGTTCAGTCTCTCCCGCAGCCTAACCTTACCTAATCTTAACGCACACTAGGTTACGTATGCCCAGTCTGTCACGCAGCAGCCAGTTTATTCTCTTTTCACGGCAGTTAGTCACGTGACATATGAGAGCCAATGGGAGGCAACCGCCGGTAGAAATTTTTTTGAACAATTATCCTGGTTGCCGGAAGCATATACACTGCGTTGCTTTTAAGAGGACAGCCTTATGATCTTCATCAAGCGCGCAACCTCACCATCAGCGTCTACGCATGTTACACAAAAAGCGTCATCACCTCATCACCTCACCATATGACGTCATCACGACTTCACTGCGACGTCACGTGATGGCGTCATCGCGTCTCACTGTGACATGGTCAAAGGTGGGCCACTCACGAAGTCTGCGCAAAAGCACGTGAGGGTTGGCACTTTGCATGGCTTTCCATCCTGGAAGCACTTCAAAACCACGTTAGGCGCACAATGCTTTCGGGGGAGCACAGGGCAGTATGACTGAGCCAAAGGGGGAAAAAATAAGAGAAGCTGTGAGATTAGTGTTTTTTTTGTAGTCTTACATTACAGAGTCGTATACGTCACCATGGTGCATTGTATGTTTGATAAATTGCATACCATTTGATACAAGCGATAGACAAATTTCAAAATCAGGCTGTATGCATGGTTCGTCTTTAGTAGCTACGATACTCTTCAAAGTGCCACTGAATTAAAAACGTTACTGGGCTGGGCAACTTTAGCAGGAAGAAAAAAAACAACTTGAGGCTCAAATTTTGTCACCATATTTTTCATAATCAAACAGGCATTGACAGTGTCATCTGTTTGTCAGAACCATCTGGTTTCTGCTGGGTACGACCACTTCAATAAAGCACATGGGTATAGTTGCAACTCAAATAGTTTTCCAGGTCTTTCTTCCCACAAACCATGCGAGATTGGAATGTGTTGCCGGAAAACTATGTTTCTGTATATAATAATCATAATTTTTATTCCCGATTGTGTTTACAATAATGTATGATCGTCCTAGTTTTTTGAGCTCTCTGTTAGTTTTGAACACGCTAACCAATTGTTTACCTTGATATTAACCTTGTTTCACATATGTTTGTTGTTTGCCCCTGCAAAATATGTAGAATGTGATACTAAACGTGTCTCTTTTGCGATGGTGCTTTCGAGTCAATGCAGGTATCCTGCAAATGAATGAATAAGTAATTGAATAAATAAATGAAATAATTAGTATTAATTAGTTATATTAATTAATTAATAAATACTGTTGAAGCGAGCGCAATCATAGAAGTGTTATTCATTTACGTTTGGGGTAACCATTGACGGCTCTGAAGGAGTTAGCACAGCTCCTCAGTTATCAAACTAATATGTCGTAACACAGTGTGCAATGATTTACTAGAAAAAAGCTTCCGGCATCCCTCAGCAGATGCGTGCAAAATACAGCGCAGGGCAGTGATGAAGAGTTGTCAAACGGAGAATAGTGTTGGACGACACATAGTCACTATAGTCGGCCGCTGTACAGTGCGACGCATACAGATTTCTGCCGCTACACGTATAAAGCCTTATTACAGCACTACCACAGCCATGGTAAAAAAAATGAGGGAATGCTAAACAGACCTTATAGGTGAAAGGAGGGTTTACCTTCACGCGGCTTTCAGGGTTGAATCAGTACTTGAGTGTGCTACAGAAGGGCGTAACCTAATAAAGGCAACATACAATTAAGGCAAGATTGGCGAAGACTATGTTTTTGGTTTTGAACTGTAGTGTAGTAATAACGACAGAAATGCAAATGAATTAAAATAGACGAAAAAAAACAAGTTGCCGTTGGTACAGGGACTGAACTTACATTCTTCGGGTAATGCGCCCGATCGTTGGGGTTCATTGTCTATTATTTGGCTTCATAAGGTTGCGTCCAAGTCGGAGACAAACCCTTGATTCATTCTTATCGCTTCTACCCAGGGCGTGAGATTTACGACACGTTAACATAAGTAGCAGCCTGATAAGGACGACAATCGGGCCCTCCACGTGACCTTTTGTTTCACGTGGTAGACAGCTCCCGTGGACCTCTCCCAAACTTTCTGCGAGTCAAGAGACGAGGCAGTTGTACTCTAATAATCACACAGAGATCTGCTGCTTTACTGCAGTTCGCCGTTCACTATCATGCCTGCCTCTTGTGTAAAGGAGATGTGTTTACATTTAAATGTCAATCTGGCGTTGACACTTCGTCGGCAATAGGTACCACGTTATTCTTATGTGGCCCTGTAGTTGTACAAGGTGTGCAAATAAATATTTGGACAAAGCATCTTCATCCTCGTCATGGCACCTGACCAGACAAAATGTCGTGAAACTCAACTTAAAAAAATATTACGTTGGCGATATCAAGACTAAACACTTTGCCACTGTAACAAGGCTACAATGGAAAATGGCTCCTGTCACACCTTTTTAAATGAACCCAAAGGTTACGTACGTACTCGCTTTTTACCACAGGGGTGACAGTATCGTGGAAGAGGAGCCGCGTCTTATCCTCTCACCTCGGCTTCGCCATTCCATCGCGTGTATGAGGCCGTGCGCATACACACAGGGAATCGCTCAGAATCCTATGTGATCGGCTGGTGTTCCCAGGTGTGCTCTTGATGAGTCCAGGAGTTTCAGTGCCGACCACAGAAGCTGCGTCAAAATTCTTTTCATGTTAACGCTTCTCACAGCACTCTGCAAGAGCACTTTGTGTTTCAGTTCTCCTCTTGACGTTCGGTGTCAGCCGAATCTTTCATGAAAGAATCCGCCAGCAACAACAATGCACACTGCTAATCTTGATACTCTATATCCTGAAGGCTTTCAGAATACGTCACTCATTGCGTCATTTTTTGTAGCTGAGCTATTGATTATTTACATTTCGCAAACCTGACAATGCATATGCTATAGATGTATTACTTAGAAGTTTTAACGCTGAGAACGAGATTGAAGTATTAAGTTGCTTGCCTAAATAACAAACGCTCACTGTTCGTTTCTTGCTTAACAAGCTTTTTTCCAGCTTCTTTATTATAGAAGGCTAGTAGCAGGTATACCATACCGCCGCTTCATATTTAGCCTTCTTGTACTTTTTGCTTTCACCATAGAAGTATGACAAATTAGGAAAAGTGACAACTAAGGCGCAACTTATTACATTGATTGATTGATTGATTGATTGATATGTGGGGTTTAACATCCCAAAACCACCATATGATTCTGAAAGACGCCGTAGTGGAGGGCTTCGGAAATTTCGACCACCTGGGGTTCTTTAACATGCACCCAAATCTGAGCACACGGGCCTACAACATTTCCACCTCCACCGGAATTGCAGCCGCCGCAGCCGGGATTTGATCCCGTGACCTGCGGGTCAGCAGCCGAGTGCCTTAGCCATTAGATTACCACGGCGGGGCAACTTCTTACATACTAAGGAAATTCACTCAGCAAAGTAATCTATTCAGGCACTAAATTGAAGAAACCTAGAGGGTGCTCAACCTCCTCCCAAAATATTCATATTATGCATGTTTATTTTATAACCACGCGCCCAGACGAACAAACACATAAGCATACAAAATTTTTGGCTCAACTTCCTGCCCCTCAAAAAAATAAAGCAATATCTGGCAACGCGCCTAATCACACTTTTGTGCAATGATCCTTATTAACAAAACAGTCACTCGTAACTGTGCAGGCTGCCGCAAAGCAACAGTGCGGAGAGCGATGCCGACAGCAGCATCGAGTTCACGGACAGAGGTTCCAAGGAGTCTTTGGTACACGGCGGAACGCCGTGGTAAGGTCTTCAGAATGTCTCTCCGAACATAAGAGCACTAGCCATCGCCTGCATCGTATTTGTCGGAGCTTTTGCCACCGCCATGGTGGTCAAAAGCTCATTCGGAGTTCTTTCAGGAGAGGAAACCGCCGAATTCGCTTCCGACCTGCCTGTGTACCTGCGGCTGCCTTCTAGACCGCTTCAGCCGGACGACTCCGGCCCCAGCGGGAAATTTTCTCACTGCTGTTACAACGGCACTCTCAAGCGAGGACGATTCGGGCACAGAAAAGAGAGTTCCGTGGCTACGGCTGTGTTTAGTACGGAAGGGCCGGACGAGACGTCGGGTACGAAATCACTGCTGCTTGACATCATTTCTTCAGCCGAGCCTAGCAGCAGCATACCGAAAACGCGAAAGATAAGCAGGAAATTCAGCAAAAATGACAGCGTAAGCTCAATTGCTACACAGTTTGAATTGTCGGTCAGTACATCCATCACCGAGCACTGTTTCTCAGTTGAGTAGTACCGCCACCACTTCGGAGTCATCTAGAGGTGCCATAGCGACCCCGTTATTGAGCAGAACCTTCGCCTTCAGCCACGCTTCGCATCCTGGTATCACCAACGTCACTTCAGTCTCTTCAGAATCAACGGGGAATGTGATAGCGAATCGATCTACTGATACGACCTCCAGTAGTAGTTCCTATCAAGCTATCAATACCTCCTATCAAGCTAGTAATGCCTCCTATTCAGGGTCAGCAGCTGGCGAGACAACGACTTGGCTGAAAGGTACGAACTTCACATCGAGTACCGACCCTTACCGGGGTAGGTTGCTGTTGGCTCAGACTCAACAAGCAGCAGCGCATCCCCAAGGTCAAAAGCCAGGAGCTTTGTCAACAGTTTTTCTCCAAGCACCAGCACTATTACTTTAGACACGAGGAGTTTCGAGATAGAGATGGTGCAGAATATACAATCTACAAGAACGACGACGGTGGCATATTATTCTACAGGAAACACGGCTACCGTAAGCGAGTCGGCGGACATGATAAGAACAGCGCCCGACTCTAGATCTATGAACCGGAGCAGTACAGCAAGAGAAGCAGCTCCCTCGAGCGCAGCCTTATCCGGGATAGCATCCTCACATGCTTCAGCAGCCACGTCTGCCAAGGACGAGCGTGCAGACAGAAGCAGTCTTGGGGCCTGATGTCGGATACCAGAAGAAACTACGGCACCTTTGAAACGGGAGTCGCGTTTCGAGGCACGGTTTCAGAGGCAGGCGAAAAACCCGGTCAATCGACAAGAAACAAGCAAAGCTGGTTGGTCGGAGATTCTGGACAAAACTCAACGGCCACACCAATTAGGATCAGCAAAATGGTCACTACGATGGGGCCCATCAACAGTTCACTGTCAGCGAATATAAGCGGGCAGTATTGAAGTCTCCTTGATAGAAACAAGTTATACTGTTGCGGCACGTTACCTATTCTACGTCGAGTTGCGTTACATCTGAAAGTTAACGTTTTTCTCATTTCTCTCTATGGTGGCGAAAGTAAAATTTGCGTATCCGCAGTCTGTGCTGGTCTCAATACTGGTTATGCGTTATTTAACGATTAAAATTAACTTCTCGTTTTGTACATGATATGTTTCAGTGACTGAATCAAGAGGCCCTATAGTTCTGTTGTTCTGCTTCGTCCTATATGTCTTCGCGTTTCGCCATATAAGTATGTAACATACGTCTATCACAAGCCTTCACTCTTTAGAGAAAATATTTTCTTCCAATTTTGATAACAGTTATGTGGGGTATGACAGGCTGAGGTTTTTTAACTGCTGACGCAAATTGTTAGCCACATTGTAGTACAGCATTTTACATCTTAAATAGCTGAAGATCCATCAAAATAGTTACATTTCACAGCAGACTGGTCATGGTCGAGGTTTTATTACCTTCCAAACATTCTGTACAGAAAATAATAAGAGAAGCTGGAACTTGCAGCCCCTAATAAGTGTTCACCACCTGTGTGTTTCTTTCTATTTTTTATTGAACCACTGTGGTTCTGGGAGTGACCAAATTTCTGTTGCATATGCAGTCTTTGCCTGTGTCTATAACAAAGAAATTGTTTCTAATAAGGAAAACGAGCCCTAAATTTACACTTTTCTTCATAAGCGCTTTAGGAGCTTACAGCAGCACTGTTATGGTTCAAGGGGGAGCAACATGAAATGCGAGAGAACGACTTCACAGAGGAAGAGAAAAAAAAAAAAAGATGCAGTAAGGTATAGGCATAACCATGCATAATATAGAAAGGGAAGAAATACATATGGGAAGGCGAAAGCGTATGGCTAATCAGGCCTAACTAGGTGCCCACTGGCTCCTCTGTGACTTGTCCATGCAGGACTCAGTTAAGATGCTCAAGTTATGTTCTTGTGTTTATAATCTGCCAAATTGTTTTATATAAAATAATAAGAAAAAATGGGAGATCCCACGTACAGTGTGAATCGATGATACGCGAAGCATGATTGAGGAAGGTTGATATGTCACTTTACCATCACCAAAACGTTAAGAAATAGAGGTAAATTATGCCGTACGCGACTTCCGTGTCATGATTATCATGTTTGGATGTGTCGTTTACGTTCGTCATGTATTCGTGATGCCAATTTTAGTATATGTGGAGCTAGCGAAAGTGCCGCGAGCACGCTATGAACGTGGTATGTTTTCATGTTCTCGCATGACACGCGTGTCATGATTATCATGTTTCCACCAGTCATATACCTTCGTCATTCATTGACGTCACGTAACATCAAATTTGGTACACGTGGAGCTAGCGAAACGGCCCCGAGTGCATCATGAAGGGCCCAACATACTCACGCGTGACCTTGACGCGCGCACACGTTGGGCACAGCACCGCTATACGTTAGCGAAACGCGAGAACTCTATAGTCTCACGCCAGGCGCGACCAGCGTGATCAGTGGCCCGATAACAACCAGTGTGAAATGCGACATGCTGCATTTCGTGCTGATTTGTACTGAGACATCACTGCGTCTGCCTCTTTTCATGACTGAGGGACGCTTGACGCGCAGAAATGCGCACGCGTCAAAGCAACGCAGCGCGGCGCGCGGCTGCGAGTATATGGCAGGACCGGTGCCTGGCGTGGCTATACGCCGGCGTGACGTGACGAAACGAACGCCAGCGCGCACGCGTGCCATGTCACGTCGAAGTGTATTCGCGCCTTGGCATTGGCATGTAGTCATGTTCTCACATGACACGCATCTCGTGATTATCATGTTTGCACCAGTCACATACCTTCTTCATGCATTCACGCCCCGCAATACCATATTTTATATATGGGAAGCTTGCGAAAGGGCGGCGAGCGCATCATTAGTGTGGCATGTAGTCATGTTGTTACATGACACACATTTTATGGTTATCATGTTTGCACCAGTCACATTCCTTTCGTCATTCATTCACATTCCGTCATATCATATTATGTATATGTGAAGCTGGCGAAACGGCCGTTAGTGTAAGATGAGTGAGGCATGTAGTCATATTGTTACATATGACACGCATGCCATGATCGTCATATTTGGACGTGTAATTCACCTTCGTCGTACGTTGGGGTCACGAAATACCGAATTTGGTATATGTGAAGCTAGAGAATCGACCACGAGCGCATTCTGAAAGTGGCATTTAGTCTTGTTGTTACATGATACGCATGTCATAATTTTCATGAAAGGGTCTGTCGCTTGTGTTTACCCTGCAATCATGTCATACCTTACCAGTTTTGCAACATGTCGGGAGAGCTACAAGTCGTAGGCGGCTAGATAATAGATAGATACGCTCAATGTCGCCGAAGTTAGCTAAGAAATGCTTCGCATTTAAAAGGAAACATCTATGTGACTTTCTGACGATTATATTTACCGAGTTAAATTTATTACCAATCTCGCACTCCACACAGCGGCCGGTTGCCGCAAGATTGTCGTGGTTCAGCCACGCTTGTTTGCTTTAAGTTACACGTATAAAGCACGAGACAGACGTGCGATTTTCTCTGCGATTCGGTGTGCTGTGCGACGATGCGACTGCCGAAGTGGTGACGTTTCGTGACGTATCATCGCGTCGCACTGCCGCATAGCCGGTGCGGCGAGCATCAAACTCGCCAGATATTTTCGTCGCAGCATCGCACCGCCACATGGCAGCAGCCAATCACAGCGCGAGCATACGAATGGCGTGACGATGCTAGTGGCGCCATCTCCCTGTTGCCGCTCCCATCACCCATGGTCCAAGGCTCCAGGCGAGTTGATGGAGCGGTGCGAACGTGAATTTGCCGACATCACCGACTGCGGCGGCGTGACAAACAACGAGTACATTTCCCTGGTGACGTGATATTACTCCGGATTGAATAAAGTGATGCGTGAAGTGTGCGTTTTCTGCACGAAAACGCCCGATTTGAAACCGCAAGAGAGATCGGAGATCGTGAGCAGCGATGCAAGGTCATTTCGCAGGTAAACACAGCTACCGGCGTCTCTGCGCTGGCTCGCTTCACTTCCACCTTTGATCTTCACATCGACGGCATCGATAAAGTAATAATGTATGCCAAGGCATTGAATACGAGCACACTGCTTCATAGTGTTGTCAAAAACAAGCGCTCGATGACGAGCGCGCGTGCGAACGGCGTAGGCGGCGACCACGATGCTAGGTCTACCTGTCGGAGTCGTGAATAATCAGCTGTTACCGTGGTTACGACGTGCTTGCCGTTCACGAATGCAATTTGTTAATTATTTTTATAGAACGACGCGTGGCTGTGCAATGTTGTTTGTTTTGAACCTCATTGCGAGGATACCAAGTCGTTCGAGCCTGCATGCCGAGGCGCCGCATGGGGGCGGAGCCTGCCGCGCTCCTTTGCCCTCGTGTGGCCCGAAACGTCGCATGCGGCACCCGCACGCCGCATCGCATGGAAAATCGCACGTCTGTCTCGCGCTTTAGTCCGTGTTTGGGGTCTGGCGTTATCGTGGGAACGACTGGAAACATTGGAGTATAAACTTCTAACATTGGCAGAAACGTTTCTACCAACGAGCATTACAAAAAAAGGAAGAGGAGGAATCACTGCGCAATTATAGAGAGAGGCATTTTAGCTCCACTAACGCCAAACCTGAGAGGGGCGAAGAATTCTGTATGCGCCGTTGTTTACTACAGGAAAGTCTCTCCTATTTGCTGCTTCACACGCCACTAATGCACCATCGCTTTAGAGATATCTTTTAATAAGTGGCGTTTTACATGCGTCACTTTACCGTACAGACGCGCGCCTGTGTCTGTGATTTTAGATAAGCAATAAGGGACTTGAGCGCCTTAGTACAATTAGTCGGGGATTCTTAAACTTCTGCTAAGCTATAATATTTTTCACGGTAGTAAGTAGGAATGTTTAACTCATGATAGGCATAGTATAGACTGGTGCCAAGTTGTAGGACTTACCCACTTCTTGTCAGGCGTACCCGGTTATGGTGGACGTTTACTACGAGATGACAAGTGGAGACCATATAAGGTTCTTCGCCCCGAAAACAATTTTTTGGGCTGTTGGTTCCGGACCTAGGGTCCCACATTCGCACGCCAAGTATGGCATGTACTGGACTACACGCAAATGGCTGCTGTGTATGTCTCAACCATATAAATGCAATACAGTGGCCATACAGAGCAAATGTAAAAAGAAGCCCTATCGCTAATGATGAAACTGGCAAGCGTTCCAACGCAAGCGAGTGATACCACAAGTTCTTCAGCCGTTTGCGTATTGCGGCTTTTAATGGCGGCGGTCGATACGAGGGCACCTCAGCCGTCGACAATCGAGGTGACCACCGCGGCTGACTTTCCACTTGCCACATACACGTTCACAACCGACTTGCTGTCCATTGAATCAAAGCGTTTGATTGGTGCTGGAGCCTGGTGCTCTCTTTTTCGCGTCTCTGCGTTGGCCTAAATGTCGGAAAGCGTGGGATCATGCCGGAAGTGGCAAGCGTTCCAGCCGGTACAAGTCTAAGCAGAAAAAAAAATTAGGCAGATATCACGTACCTGGGAATCGACGTTATGCGAAGCATGCAGAAGGAAGGTGACTGTGTTGCATTTTTTTAATTCAGTGACACGTCATAAAATGCGGCTAAATTAATGTTGATTGATATGTGGGGTTTAACGTCTCAAAACCTCCATATGAACCTGAAAGACGCCGTAAAGGATGGCTCCGGAAATTTCGACCACCTGCGGTTCTTTAACGTGCCCTAAAATCTGAGCACACGGGCCTACAACATTTCCGCCTCCATTGGAAATGCAGCCGCCCCAGCCGGGATTTCATCCCGTGACCAGCGGGTCAGCAGCTGAGTACCTTGGCCACTAGACCACCGCGGCGGGGCGGCTAAATTATTGTAAAAATGTTGAAGAGTTGCAGATGTTTATATAACCAGTCGTTTGCACTTGCACAATGATGCCAACTAGAACATGCGTAACAGCAACACCAGAAAATGATATGAAGCGCTGGTGCTCGCGAGGATGCTGGCCCTGGACACTGATACATTAATCAACATCAGTGCATGACAACTAACCACAATTGACGTTAAACCGACGTGACGGCTGTATCAAAAGAGTACGTATGTAATGTTTATAAAAATGGGTAGGCAGCACTGCAACCACGTTTGACGTTTCAAGAATATTAGCGACTTTTTCAAAAATTGTTCCGAGACCTGGCGTAGCTCTGTGGTGAAGTGCTTCACTGCCACGCAGAATGCCTGGGTTCGATTCCAGCTGGGACCCTGACATATATTCTTTGCATTCATTGGGTCGAAGCTATTATGTCGGGTATTTCTCAACGCTCGCGCGTTATATTTGCCCATGTGTGTTCTCGTTGTTCCTGGGTAGATCACCTGTGGCACACACCCGCATACCAGCGGCACATACCCGCCCATGGGTATGTGCCCCTGTCTGGCGGGAAGTGTTTGACATTGTACACGACAGGACTGTGGCATTATTCTTGTCTTGACCAACGCTTCATATTTGTCAAATCATCTTACCGTCTCATCGTTATTTTGGTTCACGCCAAATTAAGAGGGTGACCACAAGAGCACCCAAACGTAAGCGGCTGGATAGACAGACAGACAGACACGCTCATTGTCGCTGAAGTTCGCTAAGAAATGCTTCGCATTAAACCTTTCTTGAAGCCGAGCACACACGTTTGTTTCTGGTAATGAGAGCCCCACAAGCTAGCCCGAGCATTCTACTTTCGCCTGACTGTGGAGCCAGTCTACTGCCGGAACATTAACGAGCGTCTGCAGAATTACACGGAGAACGTCGAAGATTACTGGTTACGCAGGATTGAGGTGCCGCTTTCGAAATAAAAGCCTAACCGATATAGATGCAGTCGCATTATGGCGCCTGCAAGCGGCCAATGTTGTAAACTTGATTGATTGATTGATTGATATGTGGGGTTTAACGTTCCAAAACAACCATATGATTATGAGAGACGCCGTAGTGGAGAGCTTTGGAACTTTCGACCACCTGGGGTTCTTTAACGTGCACCCAAATCTGAATGTTGTAAAGTTGGTTTGGACATATAATGCTCACACTGACGATAAGAAAGACGATGCTCGATTGCGCGACGAGCAGCCTCAGTCGCATAACGTTGAAGTGCGATAGCTCCCCAGGGGCTAAATAAATATAAATAGTAAAGATGCCTGGGGTGTCGTGTTCCGGGCGAGCACCCTACTTCACAGCAGGAAGTCATCCGGCTGGCGGAAAAAACTACCAAGAGTTATTACCTCTTTGCTTGCCTTTAATTGAGTGCTTGCCCCAAGTCACCTAGGCATATGTGTCGTGGACGGGGAGTACAGGGCCTAGTTATCTCACAAAAAATAAAGTTGTTATTACGATCATCATCATCATTACCGTTGTCAGAAATACTTTACGTCTCAGCGAACCAAAAACACTTCGACTGTTTCTACCTGCCTGCTTATCTATCTAGCCCCATACAGCAGGACGCCATCGTGGTCACCTGCTCAGGTTTGTGTTTGCAAAATTGGCAGAGGAGAAAGTGAGTGCACAATGAACCCCATGCTCAGGTTATGAAACGAAGAACGTGGCTTGCCTGTTGCGTATGTCATGCGACACTTTCCACCAGCCTCATGCAGCACATTTTCTCATAATACGGCCCGTGGAACGCGGATATGTGCCACCGGTAATTCGCAGTCTATCTGTATTCTGATAGAGTGAAAATAAACTTCACTAATATTTAACAAGTTGATGTATGTTACAGAAAATCTGGCGCCGGCGTAGACAACGTCCTGAATAAAATCGATCTCTCTCTGTTTTTATTTCTACTATCTCTCTCTCATTTATCAGAGTCATTGCATCTTATGCCAGTCTAATCGGTGCACGTGCTCAGAGAGCGACGAAGAAGAGGAAGACGAAGTGAGCAAGTATATGGTTTGTTATTATGATAATTTTCTACCGAAGACACATGTCTGACCTCGGACATACCAGCTTTCCCGTGATAATGTTTCAGTTTACGCGATTGAGTTATTTATGCGTGCCTGAACTCTAAATTCAAACGTACAGGAGAGGCGTTTGCATCTAACGCCGGCCACGAGCGCCCTCTAAAACCCACTGTCTGTGGGCTTTAAAGGGTATTGCGTGAACCGCGGCATGCATTCCTAAATCGTTAATGTACATAGAAGTATAGAAGCTTTCGTCAGGTGCCGCGCGCCTTCAGCTCTTGTACCCTTAACAAAACGTATGAAGGGAAATTCAGTGAATCAAATCGTAAATCTCCCACCGAAATATTTCGCAAGAGTGAATTTCACTTTTTCCTGGCAATGCACATGCTCGAAGAGGAAGCCGGTCGAGAGTGAACGTGTTTTGTATTCAGACCTCCAAAGCCCCATACAAATATCACAGTGCACCTCTAATGCTTAGTTGTCTCATCAAACGGCAAGCTGAGCGTCGGCGTTGAAGGTCTGAACGCGAGGGAGCCCAAAGATCATGATCATTATATTCACGTGATTACATCACTATTGGATGTAATCTTAACGTTATATGATAGTGTCATCCCATGATATCTTTGCTTATTCAAAGTAAGCTGATCACAGTGCCCATTGAAACGCAGGCGTGGTCCTGAGGGGTGGGAGACAGAGCATCGACTGAGAGGAAAAAGAAGACGATTTCGTGTTCGAGTGATCCTAAGCCGATGCACAAAGAACCCTGTTATTGCATCGTAATATTCAATTTATCTTCGGCACCTTGATTCTGGTTAGTTACTGCTAGTTACATAGGATTTTAGGCTAGCTAAAACCCTTCCGAATGTCTCCTTCCTGAAACAGATATAGTTGAAAAGAAAAAGAAGACGAATAGCATTGTCGCCTCGAGGTGACCGGAGCGTTGTGAAGGATCAAGCTAGCAAGCAAGCGTTCTCAGAAACCTTCGCGATGTCTTTGGATGCCGAGTCCTCCCGACGAGCAGCCGGTGGCGACGTCCCGGCTTCTATTGGTGACACTGCACCACCTGCTCCAGCTCCAACAGGACGTCGTCAGGGAGTCCGGGCGCATGCAATGACTGTGCAGCCAGTGCTGTACAGCAGTGCTTTGAACGTAAGTATCCGATAATGTTCTAGATCGCCACACTGATGTAAAGGCGGAAACTAAATATGCGTTTGACCAGTCACTTTCAGGTGCTCTGGTGGTGCGTTTTTCGTAGGACTGGTCCAAATAGAACACTCGAAAGACATCTTGGTGGGAGAAATAGGTGCGATAGAAAGGCTCACGCAGGCAGCATGGAAGGTGAAGACTATGTGG